>JAUBOD010000907.1:2154445-2174382 GCA_032353885.1 Nothura maculosa | reverse complement strand
CTACTTATCCCTCAGCCTTTCATGTAAAGAAATATTATACAATAAATATCCTTTTCTCTTTTTAACATTGTGGCTGTATTTTGAACATGTGCAGAGCTGTAATCTCAGTGTCTTGAAGTACAGCATAAATTCTAATAACCATGTGGTGCTTTATACCCTCTTTACAGAAAGCTGAAACATGGAGAGTTAGATAAAGTCACATGCAGCTCAATCATTGAAGTGGATGATTTGCCATCATGTTCAACATCAGACCAGCTTCAGCTCAGCGTGAATCACCAGGAGGCTGAGAAGAACTCCCGGAGCTCCTGACTCACAGCCCTGTGTTCCTCACCACAAGGTCAAATCCCAGCTCAGAAATCTCATTCATCACTGAAATTACAAAAGTTACTGTATGCGAAGAGCACAAAAACACACTTGCAGTTTGTAAAATTGGAAGTTTGTGTCATGAGAGTGTTGATGTTTGCTGCGTGTGGTTCTTCCTTTCACAGGCCCTCAGCACTGTCTCTGCTGGTTATGTGTACCCAGTGCTTGGCACAGTGCCCATCATATAAAGTTGCAACTGAGGTGCTGAATGACCAGCCACAACCACAAAGGTAAATTGTGCAGGCTAAATTTAAATGCTGGGTAAAACTGCGTTATACAAGTGACTGTCAATGCACAAACCAATTCTATTTTTAGGCTCTATGCTTACTAAGGTTTGGCAGTTGTCTGCACATCTCAGTACTGTCAAGGGATAAAGTGTCTTTCTTGTTTCTTAATTTTCAGTGATAAATAGCAGTGGTGAAACATAGTGGGAGGGAGGAATGCTAAGGATTTGCCTAGTAAGCCAATTTCAGTTTTAATAGCTTGTATTCACAGTGTCCTGTAACTGTAATTACAGAAATGGTAAGAAGATCAGATCTAAAGTGGAATTTTGGATCAGTGTGAAACATGTAATTCCATTTAGGTTCCTCTTTTTAAGTCTAAAAGTACTATGGGCATTTTATCACCGAAAAGCTCTTTATGTGAAGCCATCAGTGTGTATTGTGCCAGATAGAGGATTCCTAAAACATAAAATTTGAAAACTTTAAAGCATACGCAAGCCAACTCCACCAGTTTGCACATGTGAAATCAAGCAGGTGAGCAGGAGTGTGGTAGACTGGGCACTGGTATCACTGGTGCCTCTGGGGGCACCAGGGGGTGAATGAGAAGCCCCTGCCACCAGAATGTGGTCTAGTTTTCCTTTACAGCACAGCCCTGCAGCGTCCCACACCACTGTCCTTGACCTTGCTTTGCTGAGTGCCCAGGGCCACGTGTCCCATCTGGGCTGTCCGGTTAAAAGTAGCAGCTGCGGTTTATAGCTGCAAAGTAGGCTGATCTGATCCAAGCAAGAAGGGAAGAAATGGACTTTGCTGCCTACGGGATCTGGGCTGGGCCGTGGGGAGAAAAGTGAAACTTTTCCTCGAGTGAGTTTTACATTTTGAGGAAAACAGTAAAGTCAGCTTTCCTCAAATTAATAGCTGCAGTTATTCTCAACAGCATTGGTGGACATGAACACATCCTGTGACTGACGTGCTGCAAGGATTGTAGAATAGTGCTGGAATTGTGAGATAGTGCTGCGAATGTCGACACAGCTATGGAAGAGCTACATAAGCAACATTTCCATAAAAATGCCAGCATCGTGAAATTGACTCTTGTCAGGTAATAAGAGATTGTTGCAGTGTTTCCAAGGAGAACGTTTTTGTCTAGATAATTTTCTCAGGCAGTGCAACTAACTCATGATTCCTTTTGTCTTCAGCAGCACATACACTCTCTGAACTTCATGTTAGTTTTTGGAGTGGATCCATCATGTGGGTCAGTCACCTTGAGTTCGGCCATCTCCAGTCTCACATGGTGGCTGCCTGGTAAGGGGACACACAAGGAGGAAAGCTCAGAAATTTGCTCTGTTCTAAGGATCGGTGGGTACACACAAAAGTGAGCAATAAGCTTGGCAAACTGCCAGACCACCATCTCTGGGTGGTGTTTTTCTAGCAATGGAAGCAAGTTCTTATCAAATTATGAAAGGGGAAGGTTAAAAAGGGGTGAGTTAGAGTTCATAAGATGCCATAACTGTGAGAAGGTGCAAATAGCCAGTGCAATGAGAAGTATAATGTTAGAGAAACAATATATGAAATACATATGGGGGAAAAAACATTTCTGAAAAATCTGCTGGAAGTTGCTCTGGCAAAGTAGTCCATCTTTTGGGCTCGACCTTCATCCCAAAATAATATTATTCTGTGCATGTTTTTCATCTAAACTTTTTTCTTACTATTGCTATTCTATTTAAACAGTGATCTCATATTCAGAGCATACTTTTACTGCAGAAGATAAATCATAGTGAACAATTAAGTATTTCAAACACTAAACTTAGGTAGATTAACTATTTCAAATATTAAAACAGTTGAAAAAGCACAGGAACACGAGTGTGATAATCATCAGTTAATTTAAAAAGATGTAATTGTGTTCACCTATGATCAACTGATTAGTCAAAGACACGTAAGTTTCATTCAGAAGCCCTGCTTTGCACATGGATATGGCTTCTGTTTATGTGAAGAACATCCTGTGGTCTCTGTCCTTCAGAGCTGCTGCCCAGGCTGAGCTGTGTCTTGCTCAGAAATGTAGACTCATTGACTCGCATCCTGCCCTGCATCACTGCCACAAATGAGGGCATCTGTGGTGAGCACCCTGGGCATCGAAGGAAGTTTTGTGCATTGAGTGAGTATTGCAGAGAGTTCTGTGAAAGGGGAAGGAAAAAGTAAGGAAATATTTATTTCCTTTCATGGTCTTCAAATGTAAGAGTAAACAAAAAGGCAATGGATTTTTCAAGGTGTTCTGTTGACATCCTGGCCATCAAAAGGATAAACTGCAGCTTGGCTGAGAATCCTTAGGCATGTTGGATGTTTAAAGGAGAGCTGCCGAGCTAAAAGAGGAACCACAGAGGTATCTTTTGTGGTGGAAGGAGGTCCATTGCCTTTTAGAGAAACTATATCACTCCCTGGGTTGTGCAAGGTTAGAGATGAGACAGAGACCAGAGTGCAAAGGATGAGTATGAAGGATCACATCTTAATTTGAAGTGTTAAAACTTACTGTCTCTGTGAGAAGCGTAATAGGATTGGCTTTTTGGTCACTGTGGGGACATCTGAAGGAGGAGTGGAGGACTCTGCTGTGTACTGCAGGTCGAGAGACAGTGCAAAAACTGTCTGCACACCTGTGGTACCATCCCCTCTCATGGCCTTTGGCAGTGGAAGGTGCCTGCAACAGTTAATGTTTCCGGAGAGTTTTTCCTGGTGTGCTGAGATGTGCAGAAGGCTCTAGTTTTGGTTTTGTTTTTCTTCCAAAATGAAATACTTTAACCTCAACCCTGAAGAGCAGCTGGGGGAGGCAGAGGAGAGCACCACAATTTGGCTCTGTACCATGAGCCGCTTGAATTTATTAGCTTGGGAGCCCCCACGAATGCCTCAGGCCGTGTACCTCCTCATGCACCCAACTTGGGAGAATCTTTTACTACTACTGCATGCATTAGCCTTCATTAATACAATTAGCATAATAGTGATTAGAATTCATTATTCCCTACGAAAAGATAAAGCCAGTAATACATATCTCAGAATCAAATTCCTCAGCTCTTTGTCTTGGGATTGCTTTATTTTGGAGTTATTTGTCTCTTTATATCTTTTCATCTCCTAGAAAAAAAAGGAAGTCACTTAATTGTGAAATTGTTTGGGTCAAAGACATGCACTGAGATGCTCTTTCACGCATGCTAAATAGGTAAATTGATCTATGGGACCCACACAGCTCAGACAGCCACTCAACAGTCAAAACTATGAACTTCATCTTCTTCAAGCGCAAAAGCTACTTAGTTTCCCCGTGTTGAAGACTTTTTATAATAGCAATAAGACAACTCTAGAGAGAACCATCTAATATTAACTCCAGGGAGTAATCATCTAATCACAATCTGGGGGTGATTTGAAGCACTCATCTGGACCAAATGCCTCACAACACCCCAGGAGTGGTTTTATTGCATGATAGCAGTACCCTATTGAGCCTTATTGCTTAATTAAAAACAAATTCCCAAGTAATTTTTTTTGCCTTTCCATAAAAACACAGTAGTACATAGCATGTATAAAACATCCATTAAATGATGGTAGATGCAAATTTACGTTGTGAGATACAATCCGTTTCTTTACCACTTGGGGTTGAAGTTAAATGTAAAACCATTTCCTATAATCTGTGCACTGCTGTGTTTAGAGAGGAATAAATATGAGAAAGAAAGGTTCATTGTAGGATGCCTTGTTTTTGTTAAGTGATACGTTTGGTCTCTTTTCCAAGGAGCCCGAGTTCCCTTTGGTCTTGCAGGCACAATGGTCCATGAGCAGAGCAACCTCCTCCTCTTCCTCCTAGAGGTTTCCTCAGCTGGCTGCCCTAGTGCAGTGCAGAGCTTCAGTAGGAATCCCATGTCTGTGTCTGGGATTTCCATTTCTTTCTGGGGCTCTCTCTTAAGCTTGAACAAGGAAGGTGAAATATTCAGGATGCAGCTAATGTACTGTATGGATTCCGCCTCTATGACTTGTGTGGGTTACCTGGCATGAAGCAGATCAGGCCTGGTCAACGTGTACTGGGGCCACTTTGGCTGCTTGGCTGCACAGCTGACCTGTGCCTGCACCGGGTGCCTGGCTGACATGTCTGCATCTCCTGCAGCTTATCTGGACATTTTCTTTAGATCACTCTGTGGCTACTTAACTAATTGTTTGAGATGTGCAAGAGCCTACAATTTTTGGAATAAAACCTGAGAATTATCAATAACTAGTACTTTATTTAATGTGTGTTCCCAAGCTGCCTGGTGGCACCTGTGAATTCCAGATGGAGGAGGACACTTGTCTCAAAACCTCACCCTGCATGAGCTGCAGCGAGTGTCACACACTCTGTCACATTTTCCCCAGTCAGATGTTGGTTCCCCAGGAGTGGTGAGAGCTGAGCTCCTCTGTGATGTATGGCAACAAGTCACAGGGCTCCCACTGAAGAGGCAGCACGGTCTGTCCTCTGCTTAGGTTCTGACAAAAATAAATGCTGTAGTGTTTGGTCGACCATTTGAACAGACTGTTTTCCTAACTTAATTTTTTATGTCCTTTTAGAGAGCAATTTAGTGATTAAGAGGTTGCAGCATTGTGCTAATTAACTGATTTAGAATAAAACTAGTTGCCAGGTTCTGCTGTCCCAAACCCAGCCTGAAAGAGAGACAAACAGAATAATTATATCTGCACATTTGAAACTGTTCTGTAGTCACTTGAGACACTGCCAGGGTGGGAAAGGACAGGGAAAGACCTGACAGTGCTTTTCAGTGATAAACTTTCTTACCTGAGAGATCTCTGCTGGTTTTCTTAGTCATTTCATTACTTTGCTTTGATTTTGACTCTCTAGGACACAGGCCTCCCCAGGGGCACCAACTGCTCAGCTTGTGCTGAAGGGTTTGTAGAGCACAAACCTGTCCTGTTGTCTCCTCTGGATGTGTGTTTAACTTGTAGGACAGCAAGTAGCTATGAGATCATAACTCTATTTTTTCAGCCTTAAGATGAGAAGTTGGTCTTAGATTGATGAATGATTCTGGGATGTGCATGATTTCCCTTAGGGATATATTCCTTCTGGAGAGAAATATAAAGTGTGAAATTTGACCAGTTGAAAATGCCTGTTTTAGTTTGGTTCCCTTTGCTGTTTTCATTTGATACAGAATGCAATTTGTAAAATATTTACTTGCAGTGAGTCATATTTAGTTGTTATGGAAACATCAGAAGGAGCAGGTGACATGGGGTAAGACAGCAGATTAGCTGTGCACACAGATGCAGTAAAATAGCAAGTTCATATTGGGTAAGGAAGCAGTTTCTAAGCACTGTCACCTTCATGGATGTTTTTTATGAGAACAGAGAGAAAAAAATTACTTTGTAAAACTGTGAGTAAATGGCTCCATCTCCTGGTAGCAGAAGTGCAAAGCAGAATGTGCTGTTCTGGACACTGAATTATCCTGGAGATGAGGAAATTCCTGTAGTACTTTTATGTGAGCTGCACTAAAAGCAGCAGCAAATCAGTAATTAATTTAGGAAATGTGTAACATGCTAAGAGGGAATATACACTCAAAGCATGATGTGGTGTCTTCGAAGAAGATTGCAACATCTCTAGGGTTTGTTGTTTGGAGCAGTTCTCTTAGATACCGAGGCTGCATGTTGGTGGTTGGCTTAGCTGGCCCTCTCTACTGCTGTTGCATCCTTTATGTGTGTGGCTGCTGCTTTCTGCTGGCCCTTGTAGATGAGCCCAAGGCTTTCCTGAAGCTACAAACCATCTGCTGAAAGGGATGAAAACTCTCTTTTGAAACATGCCCAGGAGCCAGTGGCGCAAAAAGGGGCCTCCCTTCCAAAGTTGCCTCCCTATACCCTGCATGGAAAGGATGTTCGCTTAGAGCATGGCCCCTGCTCAGGTACTTGTTTTCTCTCTTGCTCGTAGCTATATGATATTTTTCTTTGCCTCTCTAATAATGTCTTTGGCAAAATAGCTAAAATTCACGATAGAACATCGTGGAACTGGTAGCTGGGTAGAAGGAGAAAAGGGTGATTCCTTGAGGTAGACTGCCAGAAATCGAGCGTGCTGTTTTAGCACTTCACCAAGCAGAGAGTGTTGTAACGGGGCATGTTGCGCTTGCTTAATTGAGCTTAATTATGCAATCTGTTCACCTTAGTAGCTCACTTTCTGTTAAACAAGGAAATAAGTCTTCCCACAGAAGATGTCTCTCTTCTCTGAGACAAGCCTCAAATTTTATTGTAGGATTTCTTTTTTAGCAAAACCAGAAATGAAAGGAAATTATCTAGATGCAACATTAGGCTGAAGCTGTTGTTCTTTAGTCAACCTTTAGCTTCATTCCATTTCATTTGTGGTTGTAAGTTTTCATTTCTGGATCTGTTGCTCTTTCTGTATCCTAGAGTTTATTCTACAGGTATCTCCCTTATCTGAAAGGTGTCACAAGAGTGTCACCTTTCACAAAACTACCAGTGAGTAAATACTGCAAATCTCCTTTATTAAAATGTACAATACAATTCTTTCATTAGAAAGTACAAAAACATGACAAATCCAGCCTGGAGTGTGTTTGATAAATCAGACTTTTTGGAGGCAGCTGGTGGTGATGGTTGCAAATCCCCAGAAAGACTGTTTCATAGTCAGTGTTACCACAATTCAGGTTAACGCTCTTTCCACTTTTTACTTGTTAAAACACATGTGGTGTTTCATTGCTGAAATAGTGGTTGCTTTGGAACAGAAATTCTTTTAAAAATCTGTCTTGGACATTTGCTTTTTTGGAGAAACAAATGTCAAATCAATTGTAGCTCAGAACAACCATTCTGAAAATGCAGCCGTGAAAGAGATTATTGGAACTCTGTGATGCGGAGTGCATAAGAATCTAGATGGAGGATTATTTAACAGCAGAGACCTAAAGTAATAGCAGAAACTTTTAGCAAGTAACCAGAAACTTTTAGGATTCTCTGCAAGTAACTGCTTAAAAATACTAGATCCCAAGCAAGAATGCTCATGCAAGTTTTAAATCTCATCTAATTTTTTATAGCTGTTATAATCTCTGATATATAAACCATGAAATAGGGTTTCATAACAGAAAGGCTGAGCCCCCTGGTTATCACCTTGCAAAGACAAGAAAAGAGACAGAGAAGGAAAAAAAAAGAGAAGAAAAGGAGAGAGAGATGCTGTAAGTATAAGACAAGTTTGCAAGGCTGGCTTATGTCTGCACATCATCACTCGGATGGGTCTAATTCTGGGCACTTTTGTGTTATTTGAGGATATTTATGTGTATGTTGGATGTAGCTGTTCTAATAATGTCAGCTTTCTAAGCATAACAGGCACAATGCAGCATATTCCTGATCCACTGAAACAGTGAAATGCTGCCACAGTATGGTTGTGCATAGGATGGTCTGTCATGGGAAGTAAAGAAGTGCTTATTTTACTCTTTCTTTTTTCTTATTCTTCAGCATTTCTGTGCAAAAGAAATGGCAGTTCCTAGGGAGCCCAGGCTGCAGAAGGATTGTACATACTAGGGTGCTTTTCCCTCCCATTATCATATGCTTGCAATCAAACTCTAATTTTTGAAATAAAAAATCTGCAGGATTCTTTATTGGGACTATTAAAGTTTCAATCTTCATTATTTAGGATGTCTACTTACCTTTTACTCAGTGAAGCCATAATGCAACTGCTCCTATAAAAACTATTGAAATGGCTACTGTGGCAGTGAGTAGATTTCCTCCGTGTGAAATAATCCTCTGTGAATGAGACATAACTATCATTTACATTAATTAGGCAGCCATATAATAGGGTGTTCAATAGCTATTACATAATTTAAATTCTTCAGCAAGCACCTCAGCTTCCCAAGAACAATCCAGATAAACATTTCCAAGTCCATAATTTTGAAATAATCCTCTAGAGGAAGAATAGATATGTTGCAGACAACAACCTTACTAGTAAAAGAATTTATTCTGTTTTTTGGGATTATTTTAACATTTACAAGACGGGCACAATCCTGGTTTTCCTTCTCCCCAGACTAACAGTGCAATTTAGTGGCCTCAGATTTGAAGCACACATAGGAGGATGACCAAGGGACTTGTATTCAGAGGTGATGATCTGAGAGCCAGACTTGCACTAATAGCAAGTTCCTCTGAACATCCTTGTTACATGTCCAGGGACTTTGAAACACGTCGCTCACCTGGGATTCACTGGTGCAGGGACAAGTGACCTTGGTGATACCTGATGTCTTGTGAAATCAGAACTGCTTTTATCAAGTGCAAGAGGACTTCAGCATTTATGTTCAGTTTTGATTATTGACTTAAAAACTGAGGTCAAGCCAACGTCCTCTGGTGTTTCTGGCAAAATTGTACTCCAGGGAAGCTCTCATATGAGTATTGTAATTAATGTTCTAACTATATTAATTTTGCAGCTATCACATGAAATCCCTCCAAGATCAGTGAAAAACAAATGTGTGTCTTCATGTATTTTAAGATCAGGATCTCTACCAGAAGTGGGCACATAAGTCATGAGGCTAGGAGTTTATTTTGAGAACTGAATGAAATGTGGCTGTATTTATTAACCAGTGTGCCCTGAGGAGATTTGTATTGACAAGCCTGTGCTGCAAATCTTTAACATGCTGCTCAGCTGCCTACAGCAGGCAGTGGTTTCTAGAAGATTGGCAGTATCTGAAATGAAAAATAACAGCTTTTAAATCACTTGTGTTGGGCAAGAGTTTGATTCTGTGGGAATAGTTCACAACAGAATTGAAAAAAGTAATAGGTTAAAAATAAACTTGTATTTATAGACCTAGAATGTAGAACCATGGTCTGCTGAATACTGTAGTATGTTTAGCTTTATAAACCTGATGTTTTTTGTTTTGTTTAGTAAGACATGCAGAGGTGAGTATTCACTGTGTCTGTGTGCAGTAACGTGCTTTCCTCGCCAAGTAAAGGCCTTGCACACTGACCAGCTGGCCGTGGTGCAGGAAGGGGGTACGGGGGCATACCAGGCACAGCAGTTGAGCGTTAGTCATTCAAACTGCTCAGGTGTTTGCTATATCAAGAGAGCTTGTTTGGAGTTTTGATGCTGCCTAGGAGGGCAATTGTTGGGCATTTGCCTCACCTGTGATGGTGCTGGAGGCCCATCTGAAGCTGCTGTCCCTGAGTATTGGCAACTTCCTGCTTCAGTGGCAGTGCTCAAGCCTCTTACAGGTTGCAGGCAGAGGAGGACAAGGCTGTTGGGGAGTGTTGGTGCCAAAACAGACAGGTAAGGGACTGCTGAAGCCTTTCCGTTATGTTACAAAAGGGAAATACCACTGCAAATGCCAGGAAAAAATAGCTGGGGAAATTTCACAGTGTGCCGAGGGCAGTTGACTGGCAATTTGTGTTACTTAGAAAATCTATCTCTGTATTTTGGGGCACTTGCAATTGGGGAATGAGTGTGGGCTTCAGGAGCTGAAAACTGCTCTGTGTAGATAAAAGCAGCCCTTTGAGTGATTTTGAGGCAACAACCCCTCTTTTTTTCCTGGAAGTATGTTGCTGATGTTGAGGAGCAAGAACATGTCCCAGGTAGGTGCCTGTCTGAGCCCAGTGCTTCCTGCCCAATGCCACAGTGGTGTTTCAAGGGAATTAAAATGGAGGAAGAGAGGAGCTGGAAAAAAAGGGAACTGTTCCAGTTGTATGAGATGGGGCAAGGAATGCCACTTAGGAAGGGAGTTTTAAGCAGAAATGCTGCTCATTTGATGCAAATGTGCAGCCCTGGCAGGAGCTCTGTGGCAAACTCAGCCCTTTTCAGCAAGGCTTGCAAAGTGAACAGCTTAATTTTAGAGGAGATGCTGTGGCTTTTGTTCACTTATAAAGGACTGTTTCATATTCATTTCTGCAGTGTTCTGTTCTGTTTCTTCTCTGTTTTCATAAAATCTTTGTAAATGATAAAAAGTGGAAGTAAAGATGTGGAGAACAGCCAGTAGCCAGCAGGTGGTTGGTGGATAACCCATAGTCTGTAACAGAATCACGGTAATTCTTCCCTAGAAAAATGGAAGCCTGCACAAAGCCGAGGCAGACACCAGTGAGCTCTGTAGTTCTGCTCTGCGGGATTTCTTTCCTCTACCAGGCTGGTTCTCTTTTCCTCTGTTATTTCTCCTCAGGTCCATCTTGTCCTGTGTTTTCACCTCTACTGTCTTATCCCAGGCCAGTTTTCAGTGTGTTTCTATCAGAATACGATACTATTGTTTTCTCTCTGGGTTCTTAATTTACATTGCAGATGGTGTTGAAACTACTTAAGCCAAGTTTGTCTGCAGTTCATGTGTATATCTCAGCTGATTTTTCTAAAGGGTATTTGCCTGGCATAGCCATATTGTGAGTAATCTTTGTTCATTCTCCCTAAAGAAAAGGCTAACTAGGGAATAAAGAGGGAGAACTTAGGAATAAAATTCATTATGGAAAAATGTGTCCCTGCTCCTTACTATTTTGAGTATATGAAGGAAGATGCATATGAGGCAGTTGTGATTAGTTCTCTCATTTGCTAATATAAAACCTATTAAGTATTTACTATCTTGGCTAATGAAGAGAGGGGGAAAATAGTCATAAATCAGGAGGGTAACAGTGATGAGCAGTCATGCTCATGTTACACACTTTATAAGAAAGCTGCTTTGTGATCAATGGGAAGTTTACTTTGTTTGACTGCAGGATGTGCACAGGACTGCTGTAGGATGTAAATCCTTCACAGCACAATAAAACATGATGTACTCAGTATGAACTGTATGGCATTCCCACTAATGATGTCTCTTTAATACAGCCATTAAATGTTAATTAACAGGACTGTGCCAGTAAATTTTTATTAGCTTTCCTCTATTAATTTAATATTATAGGTATTTAACAAATGTCTTAATTAGATGTTGCATTGGAGGCTATGTGCAAAACTAGGTCATTGTCCTGAAAAAAAATAGGTCACTGTCCTGAAAGAAAGAATGTTATGACTTTCTACTCCTTATTTGTTTTTCTTTCTGGACTCTCACAAGAAAATAAAGGATTTAATTTCAAAGAATTTTGAGAGGAATGTAGCTTTAATAATACTGTACCTTAAATTGAACAGCATTCATTTATCTTGTTGACATAGATATGCGTTTCCTGGTGAAACTTGCAGTCTTCACTTCCAAATGTTTCATCTGTATTGGTAACAGCTTTTCTAGCATTTACCCCTGTATTTCTCTTGCTGTGAGACAAGTGCTACAAACAGCTTGTAGAGCTACATTACAAATTCACATATTTTTAGTCTTCTTTTGTATAAAACAAGTCATCAGTTGTAGCTTACTTTATGAAATTAGAACTTCATAATAAGATGGACAAATACGTCATGAAATGTGTGATGCTTTACACATTTCTTGCTTTCACTATGAAATTGTCCAAGTGAGAAAACAGGACCTGCCTTATAAAACGTAGTGCCAATTTGACTGATGAGCACAGTGGTACAGCCAGCTTCAGCTATCTCCTCTCCTGGAAAGAGCATCCCCAGCTCTTCCTAAGGCCTCGTATTCTCCTTCCAACCCTGGTGCTCTCACAGGGTACACAGGGGATGGCAAAGACCAACGCTTGCAAGTATCAGAACTTCTGAATGCATCTTAAGAGTTTAATATCAAAAATAATTTCCCTTTGCAGAATAAAGGGGTCTGGTAGCCAGCCCAGGCAGCATTAACACCCCTGCCCATAGGAAGATCTCATGCCAAATCAGAAGAGCCACATGCTCTGCTGGGTCTAGACACAATCTCTTCGCAGCCAAGCTGAACAGTTAAATTCCCCATATGTTAGAGATCCTTTTTTTTTTCTTTTTTCTTTTTTGAGAGGGGTAGGGAGACCTACGTAGGCCAAGGTATCGCTTTTCTCTTTTGGTCTCTATTGCTTTTCAAATGTTTTAGCATTTGCTTATTTAACTGTTGAGCACTTATTTCCATGGTACTACTTATCATCACCTTGATAATTTGCTTTTGCAGTAATGTTCAACTATTTCCCAGTGATTTTGAAGGATCCTTGAACAGCATTTGAGTTACTTGGGGGTCAGAATTGTGAGTAATTGTAAGATCAAAAAACAGCAACACTTCCTGTAAACTGCTTATTCCAAATAGTTCTAGTGTATTTAAACTTCTATTATGAGAGCAATAAACTGCCATAGCCAGTTTTTATGTTTGCTCACTAGTCTACATAACTTAACATGGAGAATCACTCAGGGGAAGATATTCAAGGTAAAAACCTTTCAGCTGATATAACTAACTTGCATATGCTTGTGCTGCACAAAAATGTTGCTGTTAATGCAAAGCTGGGAATAGTGATCTTAGAAGAGCAGTTGTCAGTCTCCTTACAAGCATGTAAGATGCAGCCCAATTTACACATAAGGCAACAATAATGAAGTTGTAAGATGTACGGTTTTTCCATTGTGCAAATTTCACTTGAGACAGAAGTAATCCATACTAATCAGAAAAGTTTAATAAGTCAGAATTATTTACATGTAACAACAGATGCAACTGCAAAGCAGTCTCAGACTGTTGCAGTTGAAGAGAAAACGTTCTAGTGATTCTTCAGTATGAAGAAATGCTTTAGGAAGACACTTTATCAGCCATTTCATTTTCAATATGCCAAAAATGGTCTTTAAACTGTGTGAAAGCAACAGCCTTATTAGTAATACTTTTGCATTTCCATGAAATTATAGGTCAATAGTTCCTTTCAACTTGAACTTTTTTGCAGATCGCTCACTTGCTCTAAACTGGAACTTGCTTCCGTAGATGTAGGAAATAAATCCATCAATCTCCAAGCTAAACACGTTGTTGAGTTTGGGAACAACTGAAAATTAAAAAGTGAAGAACTTAGAAGTGGACTAGTGTTTAATAAGTAACATACTAAATTTTTGCAGGAAATGGAAAATAAAGCTAAATGTTTCAGGCTTTACATGGGAATTACTCTATTGCTGTCTGCAGGGTCATGCAGTAAAAGTGTCACAGAGAACAACTTACAAATCAGATCAATCTAAGCCACCTGGATAATGTTGAATTCTTAGGAAACCTAATCTGTCTGGCATGATCTTGGGCTGTTATGGGGTCGGTACTCACTGGATGCAATCAAAATTGTACGGACACAAGATGCATGTTGCATTTAAGAAATATTTCACATCATTCAAGTTGTGAAAATTTGCTTCCATACCTTTTAATTTGTCTTC
Source organism: Nothura maculosa (assembly GCA_032353885.1). NCBI lineage: Eukaryota > Metazoa > Chordata > Aves > Tinamiformes > Tinamidae > Nothura > Nothura maculosa. The sequence continues at coordinate 2,160,615 of JAUBOD010000907.1, read as the reverse complement.
TTTAGTGATAATTTTGAAGACGTGTTTCATTTCTTGTAGAATGATTCCTGTTATCCCAACATAAGAGGGGCACTTTGATTTTGTTACTGCAAAAAGACAAGAATATGCATATATTAGAATATTTTCTGATCACAGCAGTTTGATTGCTGTTATACAGTTGCTTCGTGAGTGTAGAAGCTGGTTTGTAATATACAGAATACTTAAATTTATTCTGAAAAAATACCACAGTAATAGCTTATAAGACTCTTAGCTAATCCTTGTAACAAAGTTTAAGAGCACTTAGGCACTGCTAAGTCGAGGAAGATGTAGTCACCATATGATCTCTATACTTGGTAATTTTAGTAATGATGATACTAAAAGGAATTTAAAAGTAGGCCTCTGAAATAAAGTAGTGTCTAGTGAACCTCAGATAAATTTGAAAAGGAAACAAAACCGAAGTACCTGTAACAATAGCACCGTGGAGATCAGCTTTGAGCAGTTTGCCCTGGACCATCTGGGGCTGCCTGAATGGAGTCAGAGGGAAAGAAAAACAGACAAACAAAACGTTACCATTAACAACATGTCAAAGCTTGCAGAAACAGAATGTTTCCTTATCCAGGATACATTGTTTCAAGTAGTAGCTCAGTAAGCTGAGCTATCTAGTGAATTTAGAACACAAATTATAAGAATATCTCCACTTACGCATCTGGTTTAAGTCCATAACACAGGTCTCTGATATACTGTTTCCAGAGTTCATGCAATGGTAGAAAGAGTGCATATCTACAGTAAAAGACAGAAACATTATTCAAGAGCTTATCAAAAGTGCTTGATAACAGTATTAATGCATATTTACAGAGGTAATACTAATATTGATCATCACTCTCTCAGTGAGCCTAAGGGAAACCATTGCAAGCAATAGATCTGTTGGTATAAAGTAGAGCAACCAACATCTACCCAAAATAGTGATGTATTTTATAGGATATGGCTGCATCTCTTAGGGCTTGAAGTTTGTACTTTTATGCATCTCTATCCTTTTGCTAACAGTAACGACTGTCTTCATTGTGAGTTGGAGGAATCTGAGGCAAGGGCTTTGTTCAGCCTGTGTTAGCTGCAGGGACTGTGCCCAGCTCTGGTTCTCTGCCTGGGCACAGGAAGTCTCATGTTCTCACCTGCAGTCACGGATGTTGTGTTCATGAGTCAGTCATACAAAAGAAAGAGAACCAGCAGCAAACTGACACTTTTTCAAATATGCAGGCAAAAAACCCTGCTCTCTTGGTGGAAAAATAACTAGTATATGCTGAAGCATTTCATCCCTATATACTTGTCATTGCTTTTCACATGTTTTTGATGAACTATCTGGCTCTTACTGCCCACTCTTTAAGGTCATACCTTCGCTGTTCAGGCTCAATTTCAAAAAGCCGCAGCTCTCGCCTTTCCTTGGCAGTAAAACCTTTTCTTTTTTTCCTCTTCCCCTTCTTCTTTCTCTTAGAGTAATGCTCGAGGACGACAGCTTTGCGGGTCAGCATGTCCTGGATCGCTTCGTCCTTCATCTTGGGCATGCTGCGCTTCAGGAAGGCGCTCACGAAGGCCTTGGCCTCCTCGGGGCCCTGCAGCTGGCAGCAGGTACGTGGAAGGAGCCAGTGGCAGGGATGCCGAAGCCGCCGCGGGGAGGCGCGAGGCGCTCGGAGCGGCGGCCTCGTCGCTCCCCCGTCCCCTCCGCGGCCGCGGAGGAGCCGCCCGCCCGCCCGCCCGCTCCCCTGGGTACCTGCGCGCTCAGCTCCCTGGCGGCGCCGCCGGACGGGCGGCTGTAGAGCAGACCTGCAAGGCACGGAGCGGTACCGCGTTAGCCGGGCCGGGTCCCCCCGCCCGTTCCCCGCTCCGCGCGCCCCGCTCACCCTCCATGGCGGCAGCCCCGCGCCGGCGGCGCCTGCGCACGGCCGCTTCCCAGCGCCTTGGCCCGCCCGGGCGAGGAGCGCATGCGCCTGGCTGCTGGGGGCGGGGCTGTGCCGTGGCCCCGCCCCCTCGCGCGGCTCCAGTGCCCCGCCCCCGGCCAACGGTCGCTCTAGCGACGCCGCGGGTGGCGTTCGAAAATTAACGGAAAAAACGTTTTCTGGAGGCGATGGGAGACACCGGCCACAGCGCCCGCCGCGTAGCGAGCTGTGGGGAGCGATCTGGCGACCGCGCCGAGCGGCAGGTAGTTTATTTCTTTACAATAACAGAGACAACTGCCAAAGCTTCCATCTCTTCACCTATACGTGTGCTCTCATTGCCAGTGCAAACGCACAGAGCTTGCTGAAAATCAGGTCCACCACAAACTGTAGTGGTGGGGTGCAAGAAGGGATATCACACTATCATAGGTTTAAAAATCTCTGTGGAGTATAGTATTAGCTTATCTTATCACAAATTCTTCATGATTTCACTGAATCCTTTCTTATTTGGTTGAAGGTTTAGTGCTTTGTGTGCTTAATTAAGGAAATTACCTTAACAGATAAGCTTCAAGATGTAAAAGTGAGAAAGTTATGTGGTACTCATAGAGTGAAGTCTATGAATTTTAAAGCAAATAGTTAATGTTTTATTAATGAGAGGTAATATAAGTTTGCTAGTTTATTTCACAAATTCTTATTACATAGGAGTGCTTTCACCTAAACCATCTTGTCCATATGGTAAAATTCACTATTAGAAGTAATAGATGGTTTTATATAGGTTATTATTCAACACTGAATTATTTTCTGTAATGAATCCATTCTAAAAATCTCACAACAGCTCCAGGAATATTTTAAACAGTTCTTCTCAAAGATGGCAAACCCTGATATATGGCTGTGAGTAGGGAGTGATGTACATTATATGCCTGCAGTCCCCTGTTTGGCTCTTCCCACTGACTGGTGGGGTGGCCTGCTGCCTCCAGACTGTGCTCGCAGCCCACGCCTGTCCCCGTTTCTCCAGGGAGCTGCTGGTGGCTGTGGGGTTTGCAGCCTCTGGTAGTATCACTTCTTCTCTCCTAGTTTTAGAAGAGATCTTGCTCTCAGTATGACAAACACACCAGAAAAAGGGCAGCAGGTCTCCTTGCCATCCTAATCCCAAATTATTCTCTCTTCTGCTCAGGTACGAGGGTTCACTGAGTAAAGATGGTGTCGATATTCTTGTCATGGGTGGATATTGGTTTAGCATGTAATGAGCTGCTGTTTGGTGAAGGGTACATGAGAGAAGAATTCTTTCTATGTGAGAAGTGATGACGCTGTAGAGGACTCTGGCAAGCTCAGGGGCACTTAAATGAGATGTAGCAGGGAATGGAGTTAGTGTGTGTGTGTGTGTGTGTGTGTGTGTGTGTGTGTGTGTGTGTTTGTGTCAAGTTAACGACACCTTAAGTTGTTGCTATTGAGGAGCCCTCAGTTTTCATGAAAGGAGGGCCTGGGTAGGCAGTATAGGTCTAAAGAGACATATGAGTGCTCCTTCACTGGATTTATGCTGCTGTTCCTAAAGTACTTATGAGATTAATAGTCAAATCAGTGTTCATGATGCTGGTGATGTAAAACCAGTGATACAGACTACGCTTTTGCCTGGGGAAGACAGTCTCTTCCAACTGCTCCATAGCTTCATTTCACTACTGATGTTTAGATGTAATATTTGAGGCAGAGAGGTTAGTGTGCATGTCCCAGCAAAGCCTCTGCACGAGCAGAGGGCAGTCTGTCAGAGAAACTGGGAAAGGGATAGCAGAAGGATCAGAAACCAGACATGATGCAAAGTCAGATTTTGTGGATAAAAAAAGAAAACGTGTCAGAAAAATGCCAAAATATGGGTGAAATGTAAATATAAAACTAAACCAAAGTAGAAATATGCAAACAAAATAATTTTAATGTTTGTTTCTGGCTGTGCAGCGTCACCTGATGTTCCTGGCTTAGTGTCTTAGATGGCTGAAGTTACTTACAACTTCAACTGTATCACCTGGAAGCATGAGATAGGCTCAGTAATATAAACTCAATATATATTGCCTATAGCAAGTTATTGGTCTCAACAGTGACATTTCTTATTCCATTAAATCTATGCATGACTCTCTATTTGTGTTTCCCTAAAAATTGAGAAAAATATCTCTACAAATAAAACAGTATTGGTCAGGTCCAAGTGTCTACGCTAGGTGGCCACATTGCTTTAACTGTTCATGGTGTAAATTCCAGCACTGTGATAAAAAAGGAGGAGGACAGGCTAAGGAGAGCCCTCTCCTGGGGCTTATCTGTTATCAGGAGCTATTGCAGATAGATAAGAGTCGTAGTACGCTAAAACTTGAGAAGCAGAGTAAATAAAGATATAGGTATGATGCAAGAGTAAAAATAGTCTTTTTTTTAAAAAAATGAGCAATTATGAAGTGAAGCTAGAGATGAGCAGAAGTGATGTTAACTAATAGGTGTAAAAAGTGAGTTATTCTGATGTACTTGATGCAAGAAATAAATAGAGAAATTCTCTAGAGAGCAGTTCTTGGCAAGCATTTGAGCTCTCAAGATCAGTATGTTTTATTCTTCTTGCCAAATTATATGAGCAGCGGAATTTGGTCCCTAAAGACAGCTGTACTGGTGAAAATAATTTCCATTTAAACCCCTCAATGTGATTTCCTTCGGTCAAAATGTCAAACCTCTACTACAAATTCCATCCCCTTTGCTACTGCTGAGGTCAAGCACATGCAGGCATGGATATCCTGCTGCTATCCCGCTACTTTTCCCGGTGTCCTGCAGCACCTCTTGTGAGCCGGCACAGCCGACCGCGCTGGTACCACTGCGGCCTTTGCGCTGCCCTCCTCGCACCTCCTCCTTGGCGCAAGGGGCCACGTGGATCTGCACAAGCCCTTTGGTGACCCGTGTGGAGAATTTGATGTGCTTTGCCTTGACCTTGCATTCTGCAAATGTTTCTTTTCAATATGCTTTTAGATGTTTTCTGCTTTTTTTAAAATTTATTTTATCAAGTTGCCTTTAAATCATGAATTATGTGAGAGTATGTTCTGTCCCTTGGCGCTCCCAGGATTAACAGTATTCCTTCTGGTTCTTACTTCCTTAAAGTCCCAACTCCTGTCTTCTCAGGTCAGGAGAGTTGTCACTTGGGGTGAACGAAGAAGGAAGAAATGAAAATGCTTGGAAACATGTCAAATATAGATCAGAAAGCAAGTAATCACTTAAATTATGTTTGTGGAAACTAGTAATGAGCTAAAATTTGATGATATGGAGTTACTGCAATCATAGTAAGTATGATACTTATCCCAGCCAGTGGGCAGAGCCAGAGGCCTGCATGCATATAATTCACTACTCGCAGTCATACATCAGAGTTTGCCATACTAAGGAACAAAGATTAAAAATATTAAGGGTGTGGTTGTTTTTTTTTTTTTTTTTTTTTTTTTTTTTTTTAATAGCATCAGCTAGCCTAGATCAGGATTTTGTAACTATTGTTATTTCACTAGAGGGCAGTCCAAGATAAGGATTGGGATGAAAACTCACATAGGTCAGAGCCTGCTCCCTAAATAGCCTCCCTCACTCCTTGTGTTACAGGTAGCCCTTATGGAAGCCCATATAAATGTACTTGGTTGTCTATGTGACACAGAGTTTTGAGTGTTACCTATTGTGATCTTTTGGTACATATTTCTGCACGACATATGGGTATTATTCAACTAATTGTTTTAAGGATAAGAAAAATGTGAATATAAAAATTGTTTCCTCTTTTTGGAAGGATTTACCCTTTTATGGCTCCTTTTAGCATACAGCAGACATATACCAGCCCTTTTTAACATTATAGTAAAAATTCCTGTGGAAAGTGGCTATCAGAGGAACTCAGTTTTATTGTGGGTTGAGGATGCCAGGTTTTAAACACTGAGATATTTCTAGATAAAGCTAAGAAGCTCTGTCCTTAGAGCAGCTGGAGGCAACTGCTCTAACTGCTTAGCCTGAACAAGGCTGAATAGGCCTTGTGTCCTCCCCAGCCGCAGCAGGGACGGGAGCTGAGGCCGCGCTGGGTCACACTTGGTTCACCTTGTGAGCTGGGGCACTCAGTGGCTGGCACTGCTGCCACGCCGGACCTGCTTGCATTTCTTAATTAATACCAGCACTCTGCAGCCACTGGTTATTCTGTAGCAGTGTATGTTCTTTGAGACTCGTATAAATCTTAAGATTTTATTTTAAGACATGATAAACACTGACTTACTTATACTGTGATAG
>JAUBOD010000907.1:2141723-2154345 GCA_032353885.1 Nothura maculosa | reverse complement strand
ACAAAATAAGTATTAACTAAAAATGATAAGCTGTAAGATCGCCAAAGGTAAGTTTTGGCTTAGAAACAAATCAAGTGCAGCATTTTTTTTTAATAGAGAAAAAAAAATGACACCTTAAAGTACTTCATGGTATTAGCACTGCAGGATCTGTGTCTCCCCCACCAGCCAGGGATGCAGCTGTGAATACAAGCTCCTAAAAATGAATGTTTAGGTGGTTTAGGCAAACCTATAGCCCTCTGAAGAAGTGAGAGTGAGGCAGGTAGAAGCACTTTCCTTACCAGAGCTGCATTAAAATTAATCTGTGTCACTGACCCATCCTTTCCCATGGGTTTTGCACACAGGGTTCGGGTTCGGGTGGTGTGAGGCAGGGAGCCCTGTGGCTTGGCAAGTTCTTCTCCTCCCACGGTGCCTTGCAGGGCCTGGGGAGTACCCGGCTGCCCTGCTCAAAGGCAGCACGTGGCACATGGGGAACTGTCAGCACAGAATTAGGAATCCCCAAGGCCCAACAGATGAGAAAAGATTAGCTAATTATATTAGAAAGGTACATATTCCTCATTTTTCCTCCGTAATGAGGCTTCTTTCTGCAAAACATCCTTCTTTGGCAAGAGCCTTTTCCTGCCAGACTCTTTCAAAATAATTATAGTTAGATTGTCAGGAGAGAACTAGTATTTTTAATAAAATAAATCAGCTCTTGTTTTCTCTGAGAGACATATTTCCAAAGTCCATACAAACGAAAGCCTCATTTTGTGAGGCAGTGATTACCTTTAGGTTCCCCCAGTTATATTGTGCTCGTTGCAAAATACCAATAGCCATTTTACATATGTCTCCCAAGATTCAAGTAGTGAGTGTTGCCCCTCCAGAAAAACCTCTCTGCCCTGAGAGGTTGTGGAGTCTGCTCTGGAGATCTTCCATACCCATTTGGATGCTACCCTGTGCTCTGGGTGTCCCTGCTGTTGGACTAGATGAGCTCTACAGGTCCCTTCCAATCTTAACCATTGTGTGGTTCTGTGAAAACAGGAAATACTTGCCTGTTGAAATTAGACTGAACTGAAATAAAAAAATTCTCTAGCCTTTTAAGTATACATATTTTTAAAGATAAGGGTTTTGTCTATTTTTTTTTTTTTAAACTGATTGTGTTGTATAGCTGTGAGATTCAGGTGAAATAGTCCCATGAACCCTTTTTGCCACAGTTGTAGCCCTGAACAAAAAGCTTCCAGTTGTGCTGACTGCATTAATAGAAGTTTAAGAGATGACTTAATCAATACAGACTAGTGAGTTGTCAATCAGATTAGGTACAGTAACCCATAGTGGCAGTGTTGGTAACTAGGCCATTTGGGCAGGCACTTTATTTTTTTATAATAGTCTTTGTTAATACAATAGCTTTTTATGGCCCACTGTAAAGTGTGCAGAACATCAAGAGGAACTGGGGCAGATTTTGCTTACTGGAATCCAGCTGCTCAGACTGAACTTTGCATGCAGGAGCATGCAGGTCTCCACTTAGTGTTTGTGTAGGAGAAAGAAAAATGCTGATAGGTTTGATTTTTGATTCTTTTAATTCCTATTGTAGGCAAGGGCTTTCAAAGAAGTGGGCAGCTTGGACCACCTAGCTAGTGCTGCAGGTATGTGCTGGCTGAGCTCTTTGGCATGGCAAATGTGTGATGCAGCAGCAAAGGACTGATGTTCTACTATTGCCCAGGTAATTAAAAATAAGAAATGGTCTTGAAAAAATAAAGCCCTGTGTGTGATCAGTGCTCTGCTAAATAACTTTTAAAATGTAATAACCTTGTTCAGTAGAAAATACTTTGTCCAAAATCTTAGGGAGCATCAGTTGCCTGAAGAGATTAAAAACAGTAAAAGTGCAGAAGCAGATATGGAGTGATCTGAGCTGTGAGGCTGTTAATTAAATGACAGCACTGCCCCCACCCCCCCCAAAAAAAAAAAAAAAAAAAAAAAAGAAAGCCAGAAGGCAACAAATACACATGGTGATGCCAGTTCGTCTGAGCAATAGATGTTTATTTTAGCATGAGATTAATTATACGTTTTGCAAGTGGAACAAAATGGAGGGTAGGGAAACGTCTCCTGGGACTGATGATTTCAGGAGGAATAGCAAATGAGAAAGACCGTTTAACTTAAGACAATCCTCTAAACAATTAACTAATCAGAGACATGACTGATCAGAACCATAGTTGCCGGGAACTGCCAGGGATCTTTCTTTGCCACTGGTGAGTAAGCATAGAGTTCTTGTTAAAAAATAGCTTAAGCTGTAGTATTTATATGCAAGTGTGGTTTAAAAGGCCATTTCGGAGTTAAAATAGTATGAAATTAGGACTGCTGCAGCAGCCACTCACACCTACAAGAAAATCAGCTGTTCTGGAGGCTGCTGTGAGGCTGCGGCTGCTGTGCTGGCAGCAGGGGGGAGTGCGATGAGGATGGCCCTGTACGGAGGTGGCCGTACTGGGCTGCTGTGCAGTGCTCTCTGGGGGCGGGGGCTATGGCCCTGCAGATGCTTTTAGAACTTGGCATGTGGCAGTACTAGAGCTGCTGGTTTTGTGTGCGTGCACATGTGTGCGGGTGATTATCCCAGTCCAAGAGCAAACTTCTTATGGAACTAGTCAGAATCAGAGCAGGATGGGGTCGGCCACCTTGTAAAAGGCTGCAGGCACAAAGGTGACCACGAGCCCCTGCTGTGTGTGTGTGTGTGTGTGTGCGCGCGCGCGCGCACATGTGTGTTAGGAGGAAGGTGTAGGGTGTGTGTGGGGGGGGAGTGTTAGGAGGAAGGTGCAGGGTGTGTGTGCGTGTGTGTCAGTCTTAGGAGGAAGGTACTTGCTGTGCATGCCTGTGTGTGTGTTTGGGGGGGGGGTAGAGGGCTACAATCCTGGGGCCCCCCAACATTGTGTGTGTGCAGTATAGCCCCTTGGGCCCCTGATGTGCGCATGTGTATAGCCCCTTCGAGTCCCAAATGTGCACACATGTGTATGAGGACAGACAGCCCCTTGGAGGCCCTGCTGTGCATGTGTGTGATGCTCTGCAAATGTGTGTGTATAGCCCTTTTAGCCCCCTTCCTCCCTCCCCCCGCCAGTCCCCAATATGCCATACCCTGCTATGGTGCTTGCAAATGGAGGTGCTACCAGGGGAGTCTCCAGCACTGATCCCAGAGCCATGGTCTTTTCTGTCTTTCATTGTGGCTGCCAGGGACTGAGCTTGGTAACATTAATGTCCCTACCCATGACCCGCAGGGCTGCAGCAGCAAGGCGCCCAGGGCCTGCACGACCTGGTCCAACCATGGCACTCATTCCACAGCTGTTACCTGCACTTGTTTTGTTCCAGTAGCAGGTTTTTTTAATGGCAGAGCTCCACGGAGAGTCGGGTGAAGGAGCTGTGAGGGACATGGAGAGGACAGCAGCAGCTTTAAGCCTCTGGGCTTAGTGTTGGGTTGTTGCTCTCTCAAATTTTTTTTTGGGTTCTAAACCTATGGCTAGTGAATATAAACACAGATATTTATTAAATACGATATATGTTAGGATTAAGCAAACAAAACAATCCTGATCTGCTGTGATGGACCAGACTGTAGGCAGTACAGCTGGACACATTCTCTTCCGTGGGTGTTTGCTTCAAGGAATGCAGTAGCCTTGCAAAGTAGCATATGACGACCTACTTGGTCCCAAAATCGTTGACCCTTGGGTTAACAATTAGATCCTGTGTTCTTGAAAATACTAAAAAGTTTAATTTCTCAGGCACTGTAACAACCTGGATTCAGTTCCATGTGTTCCTTATTTTAAATCTTGTTCAGATTGTGAGAGCTGTCCTGTGTGTTTCTGAAGTGCTACTTGCTTGGGTTGAGTGTCCGTGGTTCTGGAAGCAAAGTGAATCATTGTTTGTTACCCCTCTGCATGCAGGAGAACTGCCAGAAGGCCAAATCAACAAACCCCAACTAGGACTGAGGCAGTGACACACACTCAATTCTGTTTTTCTGTCATGTCAAGCCTAGTTTATCTCCCTGAAGACTAAGTGCCAGTATTATTAATTATTAAACAAGGTCATATAAGAGATTCCACTGTATAAGGGCGATATGTTGTTTACTTGAAAGGGACTAAAGCCTGACCTGGAATATAAAATCAGCTCTACCAGCATCTTAGCCATAAAGTAAGGCTCATTTTAAGCAGGAGTGCAAATAGCACCTTGTTTTGCATTTAACTAACTTGAGACTTTCATTCCACTACACTACAGAAGTTGAAATTAAATCCAAGCATGCTAAAAATGGACTGCACTCTTATCATTATTTGCAGCATAGAATTTTTTTTTCCTGTACTGCACTAAATTAGCATAAATGAAGCACAAGTCAGTGTATTTGCTAGGGATTATAAAATAACTAATGTTTTCTTAATACAATTTTAAGTTTTCGTTGTTTCCTTTTCTTCTGTTGTCTTTCTCTGTCTTGCATGCTTTGAGTGCTGCATTTCCGTGAGCTAGCCCTGAGAGGACACGTGCTGGTCTCACCCACCCCTCATGCATGTTCCTTGGCCTGGCCCAGGTTTACACGCACACACCGGGTCCCCGTATGCCAGTGCGTCGGCTCCCAACCTCACGCACACTTAGCTTGTTTATGGCAAGGCACATGGGCTATAGCTTTCCTACTTCCCCAGTCTCATAGCAATTAGATGTTCGTGTACAATAATATAATAAAGTTAAAAGGTAACAAAAGATAGAAAGAACAACATTAAAAAAAAGGTCTTTTTAAGGCCGGTGGTGCTGGGAGAGCTCCTCAGGAACACGAGCAGCAGCTTCTGCCTGTGCACCAGGGCAACTGCTGTTCCTGAGCGCAGCTCACAAGGCTGGGCATAGGGACTGGTGCAGAGGAGGTTCCTGAGGAATTTAATAAACTCACCCTGTCGTGATTTCACAGATGGCCCAACGAGGCAGTAGACCGAGCGTGTCACACAGCTGAGCGCAGCTCCACAGCGACAGCCTGGCCGTGTCCACGCTGCGCAGGCCCAGCCGGAGCCCGGGCAGTGCAGAGAGCCCTGCCGAGCAGCAGCTCCCGCGGTGACCTGCTGCTGCGTGGGCAGGAGCCACCTACCTGATAAAGCGCTGCCAGCGAGAGGGCAGCCGAGGGGAAATGCAACCAAACCCAGACCACGCAGTATCTCACACTGGCCCTTCCCTGGAAGTGCCACAGGACTAAATCTTAGAGTATGTTTGAATCTTAGAGTCTTCTGCTTTCCCAGCTCCTCAGGTGGCCTCAGCACCTGGCAGCTCGCTTCAAAGGGCCAAGTCTGGTTCCTCGTGCAAAGCCCCTACTAGCCTCAAAAGACTTTTGTCTCTCATTCACAGCTGCCCCTTGGGCCAACATCCTCCAGCCCACCTGCACTGCAGTGGGAGTGATGCTGGCACCCAGGATAGGGCGGTGATGCCTGCTGAGAAGGAAGTTTTGGTGGGCAAAGGGTGGAGGGTGCAGAGGAGGAAGGGATCCTTACTGTTGTCCAATGCTCTTAAGAGGGCAGTTGAGCCAAGGGATGATTTAGCCCCTGGCATTCCCCAACATAACCACTCCCGTTTGGCCATGCTACTCCTAGCTCAGTTATGGTCCCCCATTGTGTTGGGCTTCATGGGAGGAGAGGAAGATGCAAACACACTGGTGTCAAAGGTAGGAGCCTCCGAGTCACAACAAGGGCCATGCTCGTACACATGCAGCTAGCACAAAACAGCTTCTTGTGAGGCAGATGACATCTTCTTTAAACTGTAAAGACATTTAATTCATGATGTGCTGACAAGTGTCAGTCACTTGGATCTACTCTGACAATTCTGGAAGTGCTGAAATAGAACTGTCCAAAACAATAAGTAATTAAACAAACTGCAGCCTATAAACTACAAAAAGACTCTGCCATGGAAAACCAGAAATGTACCTTATGCTTAATGCAAGACTATGGCCTATAGAAGCACTCTGTTTGCAAAAAAAAAAAAAAAAAAAACAAAACCCCCACCCAAAAATATATTAAAAAAAAATCACAGTAATTGGAAGTTGGAAACATTCTACTAATTCTTGCCAAAGCAGATGACTCTGACAGGCTAAGAATCAACTGTTGTCTAGACACTATGCAGATCACCTTGAAGACTACACAAGATGAGTCATGATATTCCCACTGAGTTGTCAGAGCCACTTAAAACCATAAGAAATATTTAATAAATCAAAAGCACCTATTCTATCAAAAAAAAAAAAAAGTAACGAAAAAAATTCCAAAGCGGTCAGTTACATGATTATTTAGTTTTGCAATCTGTGTAACAAATAACCTTGAAAACATTTACTTGTTTCTTCCTATTTCAATTCCATTAAAAAGAAGGTGTTAACTAAAGTTTATATGGATTTGGTCAGGAGAAAAAAAAAAAAAAAAAAAAAAAAAAACCACCCACCAACTACCTAACATCTTGCATTTTAAGTCATGCTTCCATGCACATATGGAAACACTTTCTCTTCAGCATGCTGCACTTGCAGGCTTGGGTCAAACATTATCCCCATGTCCTTTCAAATAACAATTCTGCTCCTCGTGGGATGACTGGATTATTCAGCACACTACAGAAGGCTTTGTGGGGATAACACTGATTATAGAGATTTTATCTCTGCACTCCCCAGGGCCAAGTTTGTCCCAGCACACAGTGCAGCAGCACACATGAAACATCTGAGTTGCGGGCTCGCCTGTGCAGAGACGTGTGCAGCACAACCCCCTGCTGTCCCCTGGCAAACGCCCACACTGTCCCTAGGGACTGAGCTCCCTTCCCACCCTCCTTCCTACCTCTCCTATCTGAGGGCACTCGCGTGCAGGGTGAAGAAAGGGTCGCTCCCTGCTTTGACTCCACGGTGTCTGCTGGCAGCAAATCTTGCTGGTCCCACAGCTCTCAGTTAGACATTTCGACAACTGAAATCCTTATTAACACAACATGCAAAGGAAAGGATAAGAATCAGTGAGACATGGGAAATTTCAACATACTTCACAAAATTCAGCTCAACAAGAGCATGTTTCTTCAACAAGGCATCCCCATTATCTTATTTAAAAACAAGAATTTTAGAATAACAAGTGAACGGGAAGAAAATAAAAAGCTTTTTGTTTCAATAAAAAAAAAACAACCCTCTCAATGGGCAAGACAAGCAAGCGGCATAATTGTGTCACATAAAATCAGAATATATTTTAAACAAATCTTGGAGTCAAGTTTGGATAATAAGAAGCTCCAGGTTAACTCATGCTTTTCCTTTGTCTAAATCATCTTTTTTTTTTCAGAGACAACTGTGAAGGAAACAAAACAACAGAACAACTTACCTTAACAGTTTCAAACTGTTCAACTCTCCCTCTGCCTAGATCCTGCATTAAATGCACAGCAATAACCAGTACCACCACAGCAAAACTCGTCCGCATGAGCAGCGTGCTGCGGTTCGGCAGCGCACAGGTGAGGACAGTGATTCCAGTCCTGTCCTGCCTGTGATGCAGCCTCAAGTCTCTGCACCGGGAAGAGGCAGGGAGCAGACGCGGCCAAGGATCCTCCTCTCGGTGCATCACAACTCAGCGAAATCCAGAGACATCTCTAAAAACTTTATTTCAAAATCTTTTTATTCAACGGTTATTCAGCAATATACAATACAGTTTATAAACAAATGTCTTACCTTGTTTCCAATCTTTATTTAAAAATAAATATTATTGACAGTGAATATTAATTATGGTAAGATGTGCCTTTTTAATTAAAATGTCTCAGAAATAATTTAATTACAAAAAAGAAAAAAGAAATCAAAAAATCTAAGCACAATAAACTACTAAAAATATCTCCTTTCTTGGGAAAGGCTTTGACCCAACATTTTTACATATTGTCATAAAGATAACTGCTCAACAGTTCGTGCAAAATGAAGAGTCAGAGGAAAGGTTTAGAAAAGAAAAAATATTACATTAAAATAGAGAAATCAGAAGTGCCATGCACAAAGCAGGGCGCAACATCATCGAGTCTGGAAACTAGATGCATTATTTTATGTGGTTTACTTTTGTGACATCCCCAAAAATACGTTTTCCCCCCCATTTAGAGTTTCTCATGCTTCTTTAAGTCTCTTTCTGTCCGTCTTTAAATCTGCAGGTATTTCTGTCAAAGGTTTGCTCTGTTTTTAAATAGGTTCCTTTTTGTTTGGCTGAGGAGTAGCTGAGGAAACAGTCCATCAGTGGTTTACTAATAAAACTACAAGCTTATGCAGTATTAACAGGAACATATATAGGAGTGGGTTTGTAGCATAAATAGGTACTGTACCTAAAAGAGAAAGAGACAAGGAGAGAAGGAGATTTTATTATCTTTTCTAATACAGAAGATTAAACACAGAAGAAAAAAATATAGGAAGATTTATTTCTATCACTTCGAAGCCAGGGGTCAGAAGCTTAATTTTAATAGCAAAACAGCATCCTCAAGGTATCCAACTCAGAGAGCTTTTTCTTCATCCACCCCTCTCTTACAAGTCTAACTCCACTCAGGTCATTTCATTCTGCATTACTAATGCTCTGCCTGAATTTGGCTTCCGCCAAGTCACCAGCAATTGAGATTTCTATAAATACACCTTAATCTGGTGTATAGTTTCCCGAGAAATGACAGGTATCAACTAGCCATTACTTTAAAAGAAAATGACAAATGCTGTGGCTGCATTCCTTGATTAACAGGACACAAACCCATTTCATTTGGAATGGCAACAGCAAGACCTTGACATCTTCTTTGCCTTTTATAGAAAAGAGTAGAATTTTCAATTAAATATATATATAAATATATATATATATGAAACACGGGAGCCTGGTGTGAAGCACACAGGAGGCAGGCGAGGCCCCGCTGCACAGACACACTGCGGGCACCCCAGTGCTGAGGCGCAGGGCTGCGCGGGGCGCAGCTCCCCCGGGCCTGTCTCCCCAGCGGGCAGGTTCCGATTTGGGGCCCAGTTCTCAGCCAAGCACGGATCAGTGCTCGGCTGCTGGCAGGGCTCTGCCCACCACGTGCTGGTGCCATGCAGTGTGCGGGGCTGCTCCCTCCATAATGGGTCACGTCTGTCCTGCTGAGCAGGGTGAGAACAGCGTGGAGGCTGCTTGGTGCAGCCTGCACGACAGGCAGCTGCTGCCCTTCACCCTCAGAGCCCCTCCCGGATGGCACCAGCACAGCAAATACTCTAGGAGGTTCTGCTACAACTGCACTGCCTTGTAACATACACCTGCCTCGCCAGCAAAGCTGGGGTGTTACTATCCCAAAGCAGAAGTACTGCGGAGTGATGTGGTGTGTGACTGGGGAACCTGAGCACTGTTATCGCAGACTCCTTAGACTGTGCGGGGATTATTTAGTTATTAAGGTTTTAATTAAATCCTTGCATGCACGCATACACACATGACCAAGAACCTAACTGGCTAACAACCTACTTAGCAACAGCAGGACATTAAAAGGAAGTTTTTTTTTTTTTTTAAGCTGAAAGTCATTAACAAACACAATTAACTTGGGTAGCCAAAGGAGTAATTGGTTAAACACTGTAAAAAACATTCCAGATGTGTGCAGGGAAGAGCACTGCAGATGCTGCAGCTCAGGGATCTGGGCAATGGCCAGGACAAGGACATCTGGCTCCAAATGTCACGCTGCTCACAGCAGCCACAAAGAGCAGCCACAAGCTGCCCTGAGCCTCTACTCTTCCCGACATTTCTTACACCTATTCTTTGTTGTAAACCAAACACTTCCTGAGGCAAAGGGAGCTGATAAACATGCAACAAATCTCCCTTTGGAGACCACTGGTTTTCTCAGAAAAGGGAAGAACGCAAACGATTGCACAAAAGGAACCTTCCCACTTACAGTTTTAATAAAATTTAAGATACTCTACCTATCAGACTTCAGACTTGCACGGGCAGCAGGATCAAAGCATTTTGGCAGCCAAGATGAAACGCAGTTCAGTTACAACCAGAGCAGAGCAGCCAGATGAAGCTCTGTGCTGCACAGGTGCACTCAGACGGACTGCACCTCCTGTAACTCGATGGAGTTTCCCTCATTCCAGGACATCACTTGTGCAGAATGTGGCACCCAACAAAATCCAGGCCATGTTCTACTAAATCTCTCATGCAAAGCACTGTACTAACAACACTGCCTGCAGCTCGGGGTGCTGCAAAGCACCTAAGGGGCTATTTGTGCAGTCCTTGTAGGACTTTGCTGGGCTCAGCAATCTCTTCGAGCCCTTTGATTTGAGCTAGATCAAGGATGCTGAGTCTCCTGCAAATCAAGTCCACTGCTGCACCCATCACAATGCTGTGCCTGGGCTGGCAGTGGTTACACCATCTGTCCAGGTGTTGTGTGTTTAGCTACAGTATGCGAATACTGTGCACTCTCCTTATTTTTCCTTAAGCATATACAATCAATTCACAAACCTAATCTATAGTATAAGCAAGGATAAAACTCTGATAACACATCCACCTACTGCACAGACAAAACCGTTTGCTGATGCGAAAGCCTGAAAAAGTCAACAGTAAAACCCCAACTTAAGTCTTCCTATGAGTCTAACATGCTGTACAGTATCTGAAGGTAAACTGTTTACTCACAGATTGCATCCCTGAGACAACATAATTCCAACTAGCACATCACTATTTCCAAGCTGTCAGATGGCTCCTCTCGCTTCTGGGATGTGTGACAGCTGTGGCCTCAGCCCAGGGGCTCCCCAGGTCCCTTCCTGCGCTCCCTGTGCAGGGAGGCGCAGCCCCGCCAGAGCCTGCGCCCTGGCAGCCACACTGTGCTGCCTCCACAAACTCACCTGGCTCTCATTTTTAATGCAAAGCAACATTAGCCCCAACTCCAGGCAACGGCAGTGTGAGACCTTCCCATCGGCTTTCCCATGGCAATTTTAATTGCATACACCACTTTAGTTTAAGTCTCAATGCGGAATTGTGAATTATAGTCTGCATTTTTTGTCTTCTTTTAAAAAAATTGCCATATTTTTACCTGTATCTTCCATTTCTGTGGGAGAACTTGATATAATGCAGCAAAAAAATAAGTTTTAGAAACCTATCTTATCATTATTTTAAAAAAATTGTTCATATTGAACACCAAGTACAAACTTCTCTTTTCATACCAATACAATACTTTGATCTAAAATTGTTCTGGCAGCAGGAGCAGATACAAAGAATTTCTGAATTTTCTTCCCTTTGAGCGTAATTGGAGCATCAACACCATTTCCATTAATTTCTCTCTGCCTAGTTAACCATTTTCATTATGTATAATATTGTTCATAAAGCAGCTGGACTAAAGTGTCCTTAATTCTGCTGTTAATGCAGTAGTGGAATTCTTGACTTTAATAAATTCTTCTGTCTGAAGATGTAAATAAACAGAATGTGGTCTTGATTCCTAGGATCTGCACATGAGATTTGACTCAGATCTGAAAACAGAGAGTTACTATCCAGAGTTTAAATCAAGAATACACAATTATTTGAAAAATACAGACACTTGGAAGAAATCATTTCATTTATGCACTGAATATTCATTTGATAATTTCAGTTTATCGCCCATAGATTTAAAATTTTGTTTCTGAATTATTTATATACATGCCAATTAAAGAGAAAGTCTATCACCAAGTAGAACAGTAACAAATTATTCTGTTCATGTACAATCAATTGCTCTCTGACACTACCCATCCTTCTTTTGGATTTACAACACAGTAATGTTTTACTATATTTGTCTACTTAAAAATTTGTTTTGCACGGTATTCATCAAAGTCTGATTTGCAACAGTTCGTCCAATTGAAAATAGTCATTAATTAACCAAGTGACTCATGACACACAGAAAAAATGGGACTCTCAAAGCCATATTCAGTCAGTGTTCATAAATAAAATATCCATCAGTTTCCTATTCTTTTTCCTAGGAAGTATCTCCCAAGTCCTCTGGTGTTCAAGATGGTGAGAGAACACAGAAGCACAAATACAAGGTTGAAAGACATTAAGTCTCTTTTCTGCAGTGAGACAACACATGCAATTTGACCTCCCATTCAGCCATTTCTGTGAACTGCCTTTTCTGCTGTGAAATTCTTGGTCTTGGTCTGTTTCCCTACACACTGATATACAATTAAAGCTCTTAAACCCAGCATTTCTTTAAGAGGTGAACCAAATATGTAGACTGATTTATTATTTCAGTCCAGAGACTTCAGGCTGTACTTGGGAGGAGTTATATCTACTATCTTATACCCATGGAAAAACGGATTTTTATATGGGTTGTTGGTCAAGGATTGTTACAGTCAACAAGGTTCTAGATTAAATAAACTTCCCAAAGCCTGGAGGGCTTCTACTGAATTGAATGGCATTTCCAAAACTTCAGATCTAAGAACTTCTTAGAAGCTTTTAATTAAAAAGACATGGTTATTAAAGTTATTAAAGGTTATACAACTACTAAAAGAGTAATAAGCTACAAGTTCAAATTACTACACAGTTCAAAACATGTTTCTATAACTTGCTTATATCCTTTTTTCCATACTTAATACACATACCACAATCCCGCACAAAACATTTTGTTGTCATTATTTCTAACCCACCACTCATGGTTGGTGCCTTAAACTTCCTACCTGCCGAGGTGCTGCTGCTCCAGGATGGTACATGAGAGTGTC
>JAUBOD010000907.1:2128179-2138638 GCA_032353885.1 Nothura maculosa | reverse complement strand
CTGAAAACACTGCCATGCCCAAGATTCAAGTGACACAAGCCTTCAGAAAAAAAACTGTGGACACGGGATATTCCCTAGGTCCTTGTTACACAAGGAAACACCAGTTCCCTTGAAGGAAAAGGCTTCAAATTATTCCATTTTATGAAGCAGCAAACAAGTTCTAGTTGTAAAAGGTCGGTGAATTTTGCACCCAGCCAATAAGATGGCAGACAAACAGGATTGTGTCCATTATGGAGCTTACTGTGTTGTGTCTCATTGGGAAGTTAGCAAGCGTGCACAGCACGTGCAGCACGGACCTTCGGCTCCCTCTCTCTCCGAGGCTGCAGCGAGACCCAGCCCGCCAGCCCAGCTTGGCTCGGCAGCCGTCTCGCCCGGCCGCGGCAGCCGCTGCGCTCGCAGCCACACGGGCTTCTCGCAGAGCAGTCCCTCTCCTGCCAAAATGCGCTTCCCTGCTAACAAAACTGCCTCCCGACTGGTAACAGCTTTGCCATGTGAAATACTTGTTGTTAACCACTGTTGTGACAAATACCATCATTCTGCTGACAAGCCTTTTTTTCTCCCCTATTACAAATCTGGTTCAATTGTTTGTTATTGACATATGGTGCTGCTTTGTCATTATCTAATTTTAAAAACTCAAAGTAAACAGATACTGTGAATCTGCCTGTTTTCAATGCTTCAAGCAAATCTAAATTAAAATCCCTAACAGATTCATTTTATTACTAACATAGTCTTGTCAGACTCTTAAGAAAAAATGCCTTCTTCGAAGGACTATTGTGATTCATATCCTTGCAGACCTTGCTTTTCAACTACAGACCCCAACTACACTATTCTTCTTGAAGCAAGTACCATTAAGATTACATTATTTTGTTACATTAGAACTATGACTACTAGGTATACCACTTAAAATATTAAGAAATTATAGGAATTGTAAGTTATTAAGTAATTGCAGATTACTAAAACACAATTCATGTCCAAGCTTATGCATCAAGTAACACTGAATAAATATACTGGAAGAATCAAATATACAACAGTTATCTGCATCTTTTACAAAATATACAGACTATAAGTTAGCCAGTAAGCTTAGCAAAGTATCTATTGCGACTGTACCTTAAGAAATTGCAATATATATTATATTCCCACACTAAATGCTGTGCTTGTTCATACAAAGGGACAATCAGCCTCCCAAATACACATTTTTATTTTTCACTCAAATGAATTGTTTTGTATGAAAACTCACCCTTAGCTTACGTATGATTTGCCACTTGGAAAGCTCCTTTCATCTCTCTTCAGTATTTAAATACTTTGTATATTGACAATTTTAAAGAAATTCAGATGATACTCAGATTTCTTCAAGGACATTGTGCAGGCTTTAATAGGCTAGTATAGCTTTGTCTGTCCTCAAGGGAATGTGCGAGAACAGATAAACAGAGTTTAGCCACCCAAAATGCACTTCCACAATCTACCCTTGCACAGCTTGTTCCTGCCCTAGCGAATGAGGTGACATGGTATTGCAGTTGGTACTTTTGCCCAGTTCAAGATTTAATCCCCATTACAGACGCAAAAGGAAGATATTTGACCTCACTTGTCCTCAAATTAGTCTAATTTGCCTAGATTGTGAAGTGTTAGTGATGTGTACTTAATGAGAATTCTTTTTGCATGTTTATTATCCAGTGACATTTAGGAGGTCAGCCTGATAATTCAGTTGCAGCCTGCATGTCTTGCTACTGTATTCAGTGCAATAGAAAATGTGATGTGACGCAGATCATTTTACATATAGGTAACCACAGAATGTGAGTTCATACACGATCCCATAAAAAGCACATGGAGAGTGAGGCAGACCCTGATATCAGATGGAAAGAGGGGGAACGCAAGCTAAACAGAACAGACGGATTTTCCTTTCTTGCCATTTTATGAGATGCTCACGTATCAAATATATATTAGTTCCACTGGCTGTTTCTCAGGCTAGCATGCAACAAGCCATTCAATTCTGACAGAGCCAAACTAAGGCTCTTATCTACAGTTAACCAGAAACTCAACTCGCAGTCAGTCCAAACCGAGGCCTTCCAGTACACTACAGCTCCTTATACTCAATTAACAGTGTATCCATTTGCTTTCTTGTCTCTTATACTTAAAAAAAAGATATCTTCTGCTTCCCAGTACGCACAGAAACTTTAATATCCTCTCCTGTGGTCTCCTGCCTCAGCACAGGTTGCTACAGCTCAGCTTGGTGCATAATGCAAGCATTCCTCTCTGCCCTTCCTAGGGCATTCCAAGCATAATGCATTGCAACTCCTTGCTTCACATATTGCTCTTTATTCCTTTTCAAGCTTTCACTTCACAGCTTGGCGGATAAAGATCAAACAAATAAAAGCAAATCTGGAAGCTGCCATTTCTGATCCACGTTCACCTCAGAAGTTGAACTAAAAAATTTCCCCCAGGCCACTATACAGACACTTGCTTTGGACACTTTGATAGATACACACAGTTGCCTCCCAGAAGGTCAGTATGAAGATACTTGTTATTTCACCAGTTCATGGGTTGATAAAGTTAGTCTCACAACTACAGCAGTGAACTGAAATGCAAGAGCTTTGGATTTTTCATGCTCGATTTCACAGCCCCCTATTATGTTCTGAAGTCAGTCACTACTCCTGCTATCACTTGTCTGTCTTGTCCATTTGGACTATCATCTTTTGAGGGACAGATAAGCATAGACTTCTAGCTCTTGCTCACAGGTGCCCCTAATACTTCCCCACTGTCCCTCTACCAAGTTAAAGCTGGGAACAATTCTGAACATACAAAGTACTATATGACTTGCTCACTCTACATTTTCCTTAAAACAATAAATTCATTTGATATATTAGTTTTTGAACTGAATGCTAAATATTATTTTCATTCAGAACCATGCAGACAACTCTTCCTTATCTGACAATATTAAAAACTGTCAATTTAGCAACAAAACTTTGTCTGGTGTTCAAGTAACACGTTTTCAGTTTCTGCTTTATGTGATCTGTCTTCATCATAAACAACAGGTTCTTTGAATCTCATGAAAACACAGTACTGAATACAGCAGCTTGGATATTACAGATAATTTTCTATTTGAATAGCTAACATTTCTGACACATCAGACTCATTTTCTATCACGGAGGATATGCTCACTTATATGAACAATCTGCATCAAGTATCATTTCAGTCTACACATTCCTAAATATGGATTTTCCATTTATAACTAGTTTGTCACATGGAACTGACATTTATTTTAGTAAGTTCACGTTTCAACTCTACTATAAGATGCAAAGAATCACATTTTTCCCTGTGCATGCGTGACTGGGACACAACTGAAATCAGTAAGACCCCTGTGGGCACAACTGAAAGCAGCATTTTATCTCTCATTTATTGGAATACAATACATAAAAGCCCTATCTTAACTACACTGAACATATTGGGAAGATTTCTATTACAAAGAAAACAGGATTAGATCCCAATTAATGAAAGACATTGATTAGGATCTTTCTATCAGCTTTTCAAGAGAGCTTTCCACTATTACAAGGGAGAGTGTTTTGGAATGGCTGATGACAGATGAGCTTTTGAGCTCGTTTTGAGGGGGAAGCTGCATTTGAAAACACTTCTGCCTTTATACCAAGGAAACATTCCCATGTACAATGAAGAGGCTTATAAATTATGAACAGTTCCGAACAAATTATCATTAGGCATATTTTTATGCAAGTATTCATCTACAGATGTTTAGCAAAGCTCAGAGTAAGATATCTAGGCACTTAAGTTATTATGCATATATATTATTCATTTATCAACACAAGCTTGGGCCATGAAGTTCCATACACCTTATACAGACAAGACAGACAAAGAACGTACTGAAACGACAGGTATGATACTGTCATGAAGAGGTAGACACAAAACAGAGCTCCTAATTTCAACAAGCCAAAAGAAAAAAAACAGAAAAAAAAAGAAATTTTTATTAAAATATTCTTTATGAAGAAAACTGATTAGTGAACCTAATATAGCTTTAAAGAATATAATTTTAAAGTACAAATGAGAAATGCTAAAGCTAAATGACTTTTTAAATAAGCTTTCAAATAAGTTTAGTGCTTGTCATTGCAGTGCATACAGCAGTCTTTATTTCTTTACAAAAGCAAGGAGAGCACTGTAAGTCCCCGTCACTCAGACTTCCATATTAGTACTTTACACGTCTTTATTCTGGGCAGGGAAGGACATCTTATGACCAGGTGAGATCTAGTTCATTTCTTGTTCCTATACCAAGCAGCCTCACTCTGCTTCAAACTGTGTGACCAGCATCTCTAAAATACACAGGTCACAGGGACAGTGAGACCAGTCACCCTCTGCTTCACGAAAGCTACCAAAGAGCCATCTCCTGATAAGAGCTCCTGGTCTAGAAGGCATCTGAATCAGAAACTTGGAGCACTGAGTCTTCAGAGGCTGCCAACCTGAGTGATGCTGTGGCTGACCTTTCACAGCCAGATACCTAAGAACAGCTCTAAACTGCCAGGCTTGTAAACTACAATAGACCAGAGCAGAAGCCTGTTACAAGGGGAGTCTCGATCTAAGCAGAGTATAAGGACATCTTCAATAGCGGGCAGTATCAAAGAATACCAAGTATGTTGCCTTCCTCCTGCCTGCGTGAAAACAGCCGCTGTGTTTTAGACCTTACTACTTAAATATCACAAGCAACAAGAGCCTCAAGGTCTCTACAGCAAATTTAACTTCTCCCTGAAAGGGAACGGCCACAGTGTGGCAGTGTTCACTGATGCCAGTGTGCATAGGAGAGCTGCTACAGCAGGAAATTCTCTTTTTGCCCATTTTGCAGACCTCTCATAAATAGCATTCCCCATTTGGAGATACCCACAACATACTTTGCAGAAGTTTGGTATTTTTTCACTGATTTAAATGACTCTGTTATCTCTACACCTTGCCACAGTGCTCATGTTCTATTTTCAGAATTCAATCCAGCCTAAAAAATGACATTGCAGTGGCAAATCGAACCACAGAAATGTAAAAAATTAGGATGGACAGCAGTTTAGATGAGCTGGGCAGGGGTCCTTGCCCTAACAGACAGCTCTGCTATGCTCTCCTGGCTGCACACACTCGCATCCATCTGTAACGATGGAACTGAGCCCACTACAGCGCCATCGTTCTGCTTCTAGTTTAAGTGCATGGTGCAGGCTTTGGCTTCGGTAGACAGCCTGCATAGCACTGTGAATCCTAAATATAACTTCTGTTGTCTGTATGGAAAATATTGCAAAACTTCTCATTGCTCTGTAACTCAGGACTTCGAAGACGACAACAAATCCTTTAAACAGGAAAGGGACAGAGGATGAGCATCACGGTGTTAATTTCCGATGGTCAAGCAAACCGAACTGAGCTTTTTAGTGTACCCACAGATACCTGCAATTATACCCCAGTAGTTATCATTTTATCCTTCATTAGATACCAGTCAATACACACCTTATATTTTTAGGAATGATATGCAGTAAAAATTAGCATTCATATGTTCCCACACAATAAATAAATTCCTCAAAAACAGTGATGTTTAGCCAAACAAGAGTGTATCTGTAAAACACTATTATTTCACAGCAGTTTACATGCAACTGATTTCCATTACTGTGAGCCTAACCCTGCAGACGTTTGGGAAAGCAGGAAGAAGTGTGGCAATTCCTGGGTGATCTCAGCCTGCCTCAGAAGATTCTCAGCTTCAGGAAGAGCATAGGACGTTCCCTAAGCACAGGTAGTAGCAAAGAACTGTATCCCTTCTTTCACAGGCACCCGCTCACACGCCTGTGTCAAGGTTAAGTGGCAGTGGCCAAGAGGAAACCTAAACCACATCAAGAATAGCCCTGACTCCTTTCTGATATTGTTACAATTCAGAACTGTAGGACCCCATTCCCTTTGCACTAGACTCCAGAGTCATTAATGAAAATCAGGATTTACATTGGTCTTTCACGAGTTAGTCAGAATTTAGCAATGACGCATCTGTATCTTTTTTCTTAGCACAGCATTAACTGAGCTCTGTCAGCCAATCAGCATTACCATGATACTTACTCTTTGCCAACTACTAGAATAGTATTCCAAATTCTTAAAACTCCCACATTTAAAATAAAGAGCTCATTATACACCACCAGCATTTCACACTACCTCTCCTTCAGAGCTGCAAGCTGCTCTGCATGGAGCCACGCGCTTGTCCACAGAGATGAGCTTGTGTAACCGCTTCTTGATTTAAATTCTCTGCAGAGCAGCTATGACATTTTGCTTACTTCGGGTTGCAACTCTCTTAAATAAAACGCGGCTTTCGAGAGCTGCAGGGAGGCCTCTGGAAGCGAGGCACCACGCAGCGCCCGCCCAAGGAAACAAAGCTGGAGCCGCTGCCAGGGGAAGGGGTCCCCGCCCCCGCGGCGCCCCGCGCCCGCCCTACCTGACCCGTGCTGCTGGCGCAGGATGGCGGCCTGGCCCGGCGGCGGCGAGGCGGAGGCGGCGCCGCTCCCGGCCGTGGCGGCGGCGGTGGCGCTGGGCCCGGCGGGCGGCGGGCGCTTGCCGGGGCCGGGCGGCTGCGTGGCCCGGGCGGCGGGGCCGTGGCGACGTGGGGCCGCGCCGCTCTGCATGTGCGACACCGCCTCGGCCGCCTGCACGTCGGGGGGCGCAAAGCGCGAGAGGACGCGCAGCAGCGCCTGGGCCTTGTGCTCCTGCGTCTCGTCGTCGCTGTAGTCCGACACGCGGCACTCGTACACGCCCTCGTCCTGCCGCCGCACGCCCGACAGCCGCAGCCGATGCGAGATGTCGTTGCCCTGCACGCGCACCGTCTGCAAGAGAGGGCACAGCCGCGCGCCTCAGCAACGGCGCCCGCGCGCCGGCCACACCCCAACGGCCGCTGCCCCCCAACGGCCGCGCCCCAACGGCTGCCTCCCTGCGCAGCCCCGCCCTTGTAACGGCCGCGCCCCAACGGCCGCCTCCCCGTAACGGTCCCCTGCTCCTAACGGCTGTGCCTCCAAGACCACCTCCTCGTAACGGCTGCACCCCGTGCAGCGCCGCCCCGTAACGGCCGCTGCCAGCCGAGGGCACCTCGCTGCTCAACCCGCACCCAGCCCTGCACCAACAACCACTGACACCCCCCTGCAGCTGAACTGCTCTGTTCTCCCCTTGGCCCCGCTGGCCTTTGCCCCTCTCCCAAAAGTGCCAGCACCTTCGGGGCAGGGGGCAGAGGGGCACTGGGGTTTGCAGCCTGGCACAGGGCATGGGCAGGAGAAGGAGGCAAAAGAATTCTCCCCTGTTCTGAACCATTCCCTAGACAGAAGTGTCAGGCAAACCTCCACTGCAGGGCATGACACATGGTGGCTAAACCAGATGATTGTGCTTGGGCTGAGCCGTGGCACACTGAGGGGGGGAAATGTGCCATGCTGCTGCCATGCTGCCCCAAGCTGGCTAAGGTCCCGTACTGAGGAGCTGGGGGGCACAGTAATGTATGGGCACCATGGCGCTTGTGCTGCACTTACACTGATTTTAGTTGCATCCTTATTTGTTACCTAAAGGGACAGAAAAGGAAAGATGTTAGATCCAGGCCTGCCAGCACCTCAGTGTGACACCTGCCCCCGCCCCCCACCCCCAACTGCCTGGAGCGGGATGTGGCTGGGCACCACCTGCACCCTGTCCCTGCCCCTCGGGAGGGCAGCTGCCTGCTGCTCAGCCCACAGCACTGCTCTGCTGACGCTGCACCGCGCTCCTGCGGGCTACCAGCAGTGCTGCCCTACGAGATGGACCGTGGGCCGACTGACGTTGCTCGCATTCAGCCACCTGCAGCAGCAGCACACTGTGAGGTGCTGGGCAGGCAGGATCCTGCGCTGCTCGAGGCAAAGCCCTGCTCTGAGACACCCTGGCAGCAGGTCCACTTGCCCGTGTGCGGACTCGACTGTTTTTTCTGTCTACAGCCAACTGCTGTAAAACTCAGTGATGCCTCAGATCTCGCCGAAGCGCCTCCCCCAGGAGACGGCCATCCGTCTCCCCGCCAGCCCTGCCATCATTTATTGTGAACGCAACTCACGGCTTTTTTATAAGGTTAAAGAAGACATTTAAATCCAAGCGATTTATTTCCCTGTCTGACAATTGACTTACACTTTCCCCAGCTAGGCGGCATCGCATTAGCTCAGTGCCTGTATGCTCTGCATCTCTATTTGTGCGCTGCGGGAAAACAAGCCCGCCACAGAGACGGGACCTGGCACAGGCGCGAGGCTCCTGCCGGCAGCAGCCCGCAGGCTTGCTGCCTGGAGGAGGCGACGTGGTCCTGGCTGCAGGAAGGCACGTCCACAGCTCTCACTTTGCCCAGCTCGAGGGGTTGCATGACCCTTATTGGGGCGAGGGGGCTGCAGAATGAACTGGTGAGACAGAGAATCAAAGCTGGAAAAGAAGCTAAGTTATAGCCTGCCCTCGAGCTGAGCTGCTTTCTTGCAGGAGGGGAGAGGGGACATGCAAGATTTAGCTCTGCTTCATGCATTTTAATTACTATAGCTAACTGTTAAAATGTCCTGCAGAGCTCTAGCTATGGCCCAGGTGTGTACCAGCTCCCAAGGAAGCTCCAGGTTTGCACACACAGGCTGATACGGCTGTGATGTATCAGGGAGCGGTGTCTCCCTTAGCAGTGTATCCCTCACTCCTGCAGCTGCTCCATTAGTCACATGCATTTCATTGACTCCCAGCTCAGCGCCAGTTTTTGCTGATCCCCACTTTATAATACAGTTTTTTTGACCATCTCTCTAGATCCTCATGGCCAATCTTGCAGTGGGATACTTATCATTTTCTATTTAAAATCCTTCAAGTGCTGCTGTTTTTCTCCTGGGGTGAAAGGGAGACTCTGGGGAAAGCCTGGGAAGCTCCATCTGCCCACCCAGGTCCTGGATATATCACAGCAAAGGTGCCCCTCCTCCACGGGCACTGCAGGCTCTTTTCAAGCACCCCACAAATGCACATATCTTTGTGGCACTTCATTACCTTGCTCCTGCTGCCAGGGACACTGACGGCTAATTCGTGTGCAAGTTCTCTGGCTGGTTCTTTAAGATACCACCACTGGATTTCCAAGGAGTAAGAGGTGGCTCCGCTGGCTCGGAAAGCACAAGGCATCTCAATATCATCTCCCTCCCTAACAGTCACATCTTTGGGAACTTCAGTAAAGGTAGCTGAGAGGAGAAGACAAGAGTTACAAGGGCTGGACAGTGGGAAAGAATAAGAGACGAGACCTGTCCTTTTTGGTGCAATCTAATCTGCTCCAACTGAGGGGCTAAGCACTTGCTGCGACACGCAGTTCTTGCCCAGCGGTGGCACAGCACGAGCCGGGCAGCCAGCACCAGCCCCCAGGGTGATGGGTTCTGCTCTCCCACGCAGGCAATCCTGCAGAGCTGGCATTTGAGCAGGGTCTTGGTGCCCCATCCATGCTCCCGAGGAAGCCCCGGCAGTGCATAAGGAACAAGTATCCCCATCCCTCCCCAGCGTCCCTTCTCCCACCAGCAGCAGGATGCAATCCCACCCGGAGCTCACGGGATGTGGGGTTGGTTCAGGGTGCAGGCAGCTCCCGCAGCCTGCTGCTGCAGCAGAATGAACCCCTGCAAGTTGAGCCGCCTCAGCCCACTGTGAACATCTGCAGCAACAACAGTGCAACCTTGTTTGCACAGAGCCCTCCCCGGGCAGCGCTCCCTGCCCCCAGCCATAAAGCACTGCCACAGGAAGGATAGCCAGCGAGGAGGGAATTCAGGCATCGCCAGGAATTTTCAACTGAGGCAATGCTGGCAGGGTTAGATCCAAACCTGCAGTATGCTGCATGGCTAGCGGAGATGCTGGGGGCTCAGGGAACCCCTTTAACCAGGTGAGAGCCGGGTACCAGCCTTCTCTGCCCACCTGGCAGTTCCCACTTGACTCAAGTTTGCCCAAATTCCTTCTGCAAGCTCCGTTTGCAGCTGCTAGTTACTAGCAGGGGAGAGGCAAAAGTTTGATACTCACCGTTCACAACGAGCAGCAGAGGTGCGTTGAACATCAGGTAACACAGAGTGCAGAACAGCCCTCGATTTTCCATTTCACATACGTGGGCTTTAGAGTGAAGGGCGAGTGGAGAACTGAGCGAACTCACAAAACAGCTAAGAATTCGTCAATCCCATGGCGAGCGGCAGGCGTGTGTCTGACACGGCTCTAAGGTTAGGGCTCCCTCCAGCAAAGCCAAAGCCACCCGGCCGAGCGCTGCTTCCGCGGCGAAACCAACACGGGCTCCCGCTGGCGAGCCGGCCGCCGGGCAGGCGCCCCTGCCGCTCCGGCACTGGCTGTGGCCGCGGCGCCCCTGCGGCTGCCCGGGCAGCACCATTCACCCGCCCCGCGCCTCGCCGCCTGGCCGGCCGCCCCGGAGCGCGGCGGCGCCGCCGGGCTCCTCGCCGAGCCCCATGGCAGTGAGGAGTCGCGC
>JAUBOD010000907.1:2098215-2116364 GCA_032353885.1 Nothura maculosa | reverse complement strand
GGTCATAATTTCCTCTGTTCTTCGAACATCTCTGTAGATGAGACCCTTCTCTGAGCCTGGTCACACAGAGCCATATGCAGTAGCGCTGCTGCAGGTGGAGAGCGGACCTCTGCACCACGCTGGAATCTAAGCCTAGCTCTTCTTTTCCATGGCCATCAGCAAAGCACATTTTTATATGCTATTGAAATGCATAAAGATACACTGTCCAATTTGAGAAAACTTCTAAGTAAGTAATTAGAAAGCACTTTTTTGCAATTTCCTATGCAATACCCTTTCAAAGTTGTGTTGTTTTCCTTCTCTCTGAATGCATATTGAGAGCAGGCAGATTTGTGGGCACACAATGAGAAGCTGATTTTGAAAGGAGGTAAATAAATTGCACTGGCTGGGAAAGGCCTTGCTGCCCTTTTTGTGATGCACATACAACTTGCTACAAATTCTTTACTTTGCATTTCTATCACAGAGATAAATGAAATTGTCAATCCTGTTCACATTTCCTTTTGACGGCTACATAAAAGTAATTGTCAAGGTGCCAAAAAAAGCTTTCATTAATTCTTCTATTTATTAAGGTGAAAGAAGGAGGACTATATAGCAAACAAAGAAGGATAAACAGAGCATGAGTGAAACGCTTGTGTTTTTTTCCAGAGGATTTATCCTTTTGCATGGTTTCTACCTTTAGGATGAAGTAGTTCTTAAAACAGACAGAAGCTTTTGGATTCTGCATTTCTGCTAGTACTGCACCTCTCCTGCACTGAGGGGCAAGGGAAGCGTTGTGCACTACTGCTGGAATTTAATCCTAGCAGTCTAACTGTACTACTAAATAATAATAAAGTGTATTTCTTGCACCAGAGATATCTAGTATAAAAAATTATTTCAGCACTATACATACAGAGATAGGTATAGGGGTCATTTCATCAAAACTATCCTGGGCAAAGATGCTCCTCAGGAAATCATTCCTAACGGGAGCCATTTGGAGCGGAAGCAGCCCCGAGAGCTGTCACACTGCTGACACAAAGCCTACCAAAACCGACTCTCTGCCCCACACCAAAATGAATTATAGTGCAGCAGCACGGGGACTAGCTACCCGCAGCACCAGGAAAGTGAAATAGGGACAGATATTTGCCATGAGGACTATCACTAGCGGGAAAAACGTGCAGAAAGTTGTGGGCAGAGAAGTCCTCGAGCTGTAGAGCAGGGCTGCTGATGGAAGGAAGGGCAGATGTGTCCCAAGGAGCCGCCTCGCCAGGCACTGTCACCTTGGTGAGCGCGCTGGGCTCCCACCTTGCTTCCACCGGGAACTTGCCTTGGGAATATCCCGGGGAAGCAGCTAAGGCTCCAGACACAAGCTCGCTTGCCCCAGCCTGCAGCCTCGGGAGGGGGAAAGCAAAGAAAAACTCCAGATGGCGCCGGCACCTGCAGCGAAGGAAAGGGCGTCACAGAAAGCAGCAGGAGAGGAGGAGGGCAAAGAGCCCTCCAAGGGCAACTGGAGGAATGAGATGGTGTTTTTTACAAAGATGACTTCTGGAGCATCTGAATACAGGCTAAATGACCATAATCTCGGTTGCTTACGTGAATTTTGATCCTTCTCCTCAGCATTGCTTTTTTTTATTCTGCGTTTTTGTTACTATGGGCAGGGGTGCGAGACTTCCTGGATTCAGGGTATGGGAAAAGGGCAGACCTCAGAAGACAGGTAGGGGCTTATAATACATGATAAGATCAATACATTTTTAACTAGTTTGAAATTCACCAGAATTGTATTCAGCCCTGGTGTAAGTTTTTGAACGCAGAGATCGAATATGTTTAGGTGAAGACGAAATCTGATTCCCCATGTGACAGGGAAAGGACAACACGTCCCTGAGCAACAAGAGACACGATCAAGTCTAAATTACCATGCTAAAACTGCCTTATTTGTCCTTCTTGTGCGATTAAGATGCAACGGCCTCAGGACAATTAGTTCTGACTCTTTTAGTGTTTCAGTGTGGAGCTGCAACCCCCTAACCTTTTATCACATCTATTTAGTTGTATATCCACCATTCAGGAGACAATTGAAAATGAGATGCATGTTCTGGGTTTGGCAGAAAACTGCAATGCTAATTCATTTTCTGCCTACAATTGTCGAACAGTACCTAGTTTCCCCTTTCTTCTTGCATCTACAAGGAAAGCTACCTCCCTTCTTCCATTGTCTTTTGCACAAGCACACAAATTGGCATCTATATGGGCTTGGGTATTATCTTCAGGGTCATTTCTGCAGCACCTTCTATTAGCGCAGAAAAAATAAGACACTTCTCAAAGCTCTGAGTTTTCAGGATATAAAGGTCTTTTGTTGGTTTAGAGCTGGTTCAGACTCCTCTGAATGTGATTATAAAGCACTCATTTTTAGATACATGGAGGTCCACAAAGCCACTGAACCTGCTGCTAGTGTGCAGGTTTGTGCTGTTATTCACAGCCCAAGTCCCACAGTACATTCCTGCACCATCTCGAAGGAACCACTCTCTTCAACAGCGAAGGAAAGGAGCAGTTTCCCTGCTACCACATTCAGAAACCTCCCTGCCCCTCTCTTCCCTCCTGCAGTGCCAACGCAAACATCAGACACAGGCAAAAAATAACGCAGTGTTTCCCAGGGCAATTAATTTCACAATAGCTCAATGTTAACCAACCAGTTTTGGGATATGAATATAAGTGGGGAGAAAAAAATAAAGCTCCGATTTACAAAGTCATGAAAAACAGCAGTAAATTGCTAGAGAAAAAAAGAAAGGAAAAGAAAGTGTTTCTTTATCATCAGCAAGCAATGCATTTAGCCACTGGGAAATGTTTATGACTTTTTCTTTTTTTCTTCTTCTTTTTTTCTTTTTCTTTTCTTTTTTTTTTTTTTAATCTATATAGACACTATTTCTGATTCCTTACGAAATTCAAGCCCTGCGAAATTTCACTCCACAAAAAGGAGGAAGGGAGGCTTGGGATGGCTGGAAAACATGAGATACCTGAAAGTGCAATCTCCCTTAATGAAAACACAATTAAAATATCAAGTTTTACATGAAGCGGAAAGACTAAAAACAGGCTGGCATTATGTACCAAAGGCAGCTGCTTGTGAAGAGGGGGCCTCCTTTTTAGCACTGTGCTTTCTGACAGAGCCCGTGCCAGCAGTGGAAACAGTGCGAGTTGGCCCTCTGCTCTAACCCAGAGGGTGCTAAAAACACCTCTATGCAAGAATGGGGGCTCTGAAGCTTTCCAAGCTACACTGCATCTTCCCCCTTTTTTCAATTATTTTTTCTTTTCCTATGACACTTTAAAATGATATGAGCCACTGGGCTAGATTTATGTCTCTCAAACTTATAATAATATCGAGGAGCAAACATGCTGCATTTCGACACTGGGGATACTCACTAGCTCCTTAGCTGAGTGTTTGCTACTCCAAGGCTAGGCAGCATTTTCAGCAGTGCCTTATAATGCCAGCTTGCAGAGTATGATAAGATATCTCAGCTATTTCATATTGTATCCAGGGGAAACCCAGCATACAAATTACTCAGGGATATTTTACACAAAATTATGGAAAATTTTAAGCTTCTGTTATTGTTACAGAGAAGGTGGAATAAATTATACAGCATCAGAAGCATTTTTAAGAAAGTTTTTACTTTTTGGCAATAGGAAAGATGACTTAAAATGGGTATGTTATACTTCAGGACTATTTTATCTTTGTCCTTTGCGACATTCCCTTTATCACTCACAAGAAAAAACACATCAGAACTGCCAGCAAACCCCAGGTCTGTTCAGTAACTGTGTTCGGACCATGCAACTCTCAACACACAAGAGACCTCCATGCACAGGAACACCAGAGTCTTGCCTGAAGCGGGGCTCTGTACCTCATGCTCAGTTGTTAAGCTCAGCAGTGAGGAGGAATTCTTCAAAAGGATCATTCCTTCAAAAAACAATCAAATGCAACTGTGTGCCTAAAAAGCACAAACACACTACACGTGCTATACGTGCTAAAAATTAAAGGCCCAATAGCCCACTTGCATGTATGTAAATCAAGTGCTGGATCTGAATTTAAAAATTAAAGGGGTAACACACATATAAAGGGGAGATATTTAGAGTTTGTGCTGGACTGGTATGATACAAAGGAGTAAATGGGGCTACCAAACGGACACAATGTTATGTGGCACACCAGACACCAGGAAAGGCAGGGAAATCTGCCTCTGTATTTGGAGATTGACCTGCTCGCTACGGGATGGTGCAGGGAAGCCACGGCGGTGGCGGTGGCCCCGGCAGAGCAGCCCCAGCGCAGGGAGCAGAGCGTCGGCCAGTGGAAACCTTTGCATTTAGCTGGGGTTTTGCAGCGGTCACGCAGCTGGCATTGGAGTTCATTTGGCTAGAGGATCTGTGCCAAAAAGCACAGGAACAGAGGCATTTACGCGGAAAACCATCCACTAAAAATGGTGCTGCTTCTTTTGCCAGAGGCAAAGGGATGTTATCAACTTGGGGCCCCTGTGGCCATCCCCATAGGCTCTATTTTGCACTGGGCAGACTCAGCTGGAGCAACGAGGCAGTTCAGCCCTGTAGCAGTGACCTGGGGACATCTATTCAGCAAGACAAGACCCAGTGGAACCAATCTGCTTTCTCTGCAGTTCTTATGCTCAATCAAAGAAGAGACTTTTGCTGCCCCTATGTTTCTCCTTTTTTTTTTTCTTTAAAAAATCCTTGCCTGGAAAAAATGTCTGTTTTTCTCTGAAGTTTGTTAGGCCAATTGGTACTAGTGGTACAGCATCCAAACACCTTCCATGTCCCCTGTGAGTCCACCCACTGCTGGGATATGCTGCGAGGTGAACCTGGAGCTGCATCTCAGTGGTTCCTGGAAGCTCATGTTCTCCTAAAGCAAGGCTTGAAGAGGAACCTCTGCTCTGGAGAAGCAACCACTGTACTTCCTCCAGGATCATTCTTCTCCATCTGGTAGCAGGGATATGACAAGACAAGACAAAAGACAGAAAAAAAGAGCAATTCTGTAAAACAGGAAAAAAAAAAAACCATCAACAAGTCTCTCCTTTCCTCTGCCCCCAGCCATGCTCTCTTCTCACCCTGCTTACAGACAAGCCACCTTTCTCATTTCCCCTAGATACATTTTACCCTTGAGCAACATCTCCGTGTGACTACAGACACCAACCTTGTTCAGTGTGTGAGGGGACCACGGGGCTCTACTGCCAGAGGCTGCTCTTGGTGCCACAGTCAAGTGTTACATATTCTCATCCAAGACCCTGCACCGTCACAGTGCTCCAACTTCTGTGTTTTTAAAAATAGTTATACCTTGGAAGGTGTCCAGGCTTGCTCCTTTCTAATTCAATTTTTAGAGTTTCTTTTAAATTAAGTTTAGCTATGAACTAATGGAAATAAATTAACTCTGAAGTATATCATGGTGGTCCTGGTCTTGCAGCCTGTGGTGCACTGATGAATGATCAGCATCATAAAATAGCTGTTAATAGGTTTTAAAGCCAGAGGGGAAAATTACGATCATCTAATTCTGACCTCGAGCACAGTCTGGCGCCTGGATACCACCCTGGAACTTCTCTGGCAGGTCCACGCTGTGGCAGAGCAGGGGTAGGTGTTGCAGCTGGACAGGACCACTCGCCCATTTTACATGAGGACAGATCTTCAGCTTGTGCAAACCAGCCAATTTGACCAAGACTGGGTTAGGGTTAGGGGTAGGGCTAGGGTTAGGATTAGGATTAAGAGAGAGAAAGCAGAGAGTCTTGTAGAGAGTGCGGTTAAAAAGAGCATGCCAAGGGAAATCTAGTGGCATATGCAGAGTGTTTTGGGGAAGACGTTTGCCTTTCAGGCAGCATTACCCTGGGTGCCCCTGGTTGAATGGCTAGGGATAGGGTTATGGCTAGGGGTAGGGTTAAAAGCAAGAGAAAGCGTAGGGTCCTGTGGAGAGTGCAGTTGCAACGGGCTTGCCACAGGAAGTGTAGCAGCATGGGGAGAGTACTGCTGGTTACATCTTTGCCTTGTAGGCAGCACATGGCTGAGTGAACCTAAGGACAGGGGTAGGGCTAGGGTTCCGAGACAGAGGAAGCGTGGAGCCATGTGGAGGGTGCGGTTAGAATGGGCATGGCAAAGGAAATGTAGCAGCATATGTAGACTGCTGGTTGGATGCTCCTGGCCTCTGAGGTAGCATTAGAGCTGCTGTGGCCTGCCTAAATGACTAGTGTTAGGCTTAGGACAGAGAAAAGCTCTCATTTTAGATCAGATTCTTAGTTTTTAATACCTTGCTCTCCAGCCCCATTCCCTCTGCAAAAACACCTTTAAAGCAACCTTAGGCTTCAGCCGGCAGCAGCGGCATCGCTGACTTCAGGAACTTGTTTCCACCTCTTCCAGCAAACTGTGAGTGCTGTCAGAAGCTGTCGCTGATTACCGCTATTGCCAATATTTACTGTTTTCTAATTCCTGAACATTTAAAATCTCCAGGCAGAGCTTGTATGATCCGTGAAAGGCAACTACTCTATTTTGGGTTCACACTGCTTAGGGAACAGCATTTATTGCATTGAATTCAAACCTCATTTAAAATTGCCTTTACAGATAATAAATCCAAATGTTCCTTTCATAATTATTCTGTACTAAAATTAATGCTGAATAACATGCAAGCAAGCACGCAGGCCTTTATAGGCACGATTACAGCACTTCTCTTTGGGAACTGCTGGAACTGTCTACATAAATAATGCCATGCCATTATCCTTAAAGCAGCACATTTGTTTTACAGTGAACCCTTAGAGGGAGAACACTCTGCTATATAATACTGTAGCTTTCTGTGGGCCTTAATCATCTATCACATCCCTTAAGGAAAGATCTGCTAGAAGAGAACTCTTTTTTCCCCCCTCTATTGCTTGACATAAAACCCTAACAGCCATTAGGATTGGAAACCCTCTCTTTTGAGAGACTATTTCTCTTCTTTACTCCTTCTACTTGGTTGTCTTGGTAGAGAAAGAAACTTTCAATGTGTTCTGTTTGAAACCCACACAGGTTCGTACGCTGAAACTGTGCGCAAACCACCACAGCTTCCCACAGTCCTTCTCCAGCGCTGACTCTCCCCGTTCCTTCTAAATTACTCCCCATCCTTTTGCTTGGACACTCGCCCTCAGCCAGGGCTGTGCGAATGCCTGGGGTACTGCCCAGAGTGTCTTGTCCCAGATCCTGCATGTGATTTACTGCAAAGCTTGTGCCCGGTGAATATGTTTGATAAATTATTATCTCATCCTATTTATCAATATCATCCTGTTAGAATGAGTGGATTTTAACTCAACGGACATATCTTCTGCTGAAGCGAAATCAGACCAATGTTTGGAGTTGGAAAGCAGCAAAATGGAGCGGCCCCTGATACCCAAAGCACAGAACCTCTGACTTGCTTCTGGCAAAAGCTGGCGTCAGAAAGCCAAAAATACAGGAGGTGGAAAATGGCAGTTTTGTTGAGGATTGCCACTGAGCAGCAACTACACTCTAATCAGAAACCTTAAAAGGAAAAGCAAGAGTAACTCATTTGGAGGTGTCCTGTCAATGACACCGGAGCTTTACTGAGCTGTTATGGACGCAGCCCTGAGCGAGCAAATGGCGAGAGCCGCATCCCAGGTCCGCTCCTGCCAGCTTGGGGGCTCCTACGAACCCCACCAAGAGCCCATACACCACAAAACAAGGACCTCACGATTCAATGTATGTTATCAGATGACTTGCATTCTTGGGTTCTTTCTTCCACACATAGATAAGGCAAAAAACGCAGGTTGTTTTACTTACGTTCAGTCCACTTGCACTGCTGGCTCTTTGTTGGAGGAGCCCCTTGTCAGGCGACGCATCACTGTTCTCCTCTGCTGCATTTCTGTGCTCCTGTCTTGCAAATACAGAGCCCATCGCTCTTCTGCAACAGAAACACAATATTTAAAAGTTAGGGAAGATGATCATTTACCAGCACTGCTAGAAACCAAACCAAACGTTGCCAATGAGAAGTATCAATGGGTTGGCTGCAAAGGTTGCTCACAATTGGGAATTTTTTCCCTTTTTATGGGAACCTGGGTTCTCTGAATACTTTTTTCTTTCCAATAGCATCCGCAACAGAGGCAAGAACAAGGCATTGCACATGCCTGAGAACTGCAATCTGACAGAGAAGAACAAAGTATGGTTGTATTAGGTGAAACCAGGCCAAGAGGAGGCTCTTGCAGTTCTTGCAGTGAGTGCAGTGCACCCAGGAAACATCCCTGTGCAGGAGCCGCCCGAGTGAGAGGTGAAACACGTCATGTTGGTGCAGTGGGAAACAGACTCAGAAGCCAAGAGGAATTCTGAGGCTCCTTTCAGGCTTCCCTTGTGAAAGAAATGGAGTACAGAGACTCAGTCCAATTAGGAAAAAAAGATTTAATCTCATTACTTTCCACAGATTTTAGTCTCTGAGAACCAGCTGAATACAAAGACAAAAAAGAGATGCTTCAGGCCTGAACATTTTCAGTGAAAGGTGTCTAAAGAAAATATAGCTGAGCAATATAGGAAAGTCCATGCAGAAGCTGATACACTTCTTCTCAAAGTTTTCTTACTCCTAAGTGAAGTATTTGCCAACTTTTTTCAATTAGTTTCGCAGCTGAAAGGACTCAGGTAACGCGAAGCCTTACAAAGACACACGATTAAATTGACTTAGACAGGTGAGGTTCAGCGCTCGCTAAAAGGTCACACAATTCAAAGTGACAGGTATCGCAGAAGACAACCTGACTAGTCCAATATATTTCCCCTGCTAGAAAAGCCAAGGACTTGCAGGGAACAGATTATCATGGAAGCTGCTCCCAGAAGTTATTTAACTTAGTGACTAAATAAAAGTTGTGGCTATAGAAAGTAAATGACAGCAGAGCTGCTTGCTGAGCTCTTGCCTGGGCTTGCCTACAAAATGCTCCATCATCCCCATTTTTCTCCCTGTTTGAATTAGCGAACTGACCATTTCATCCCCCTCTAAACAGTTCTGACTAATTTCAGAGAGCTCTTCTGGCTCTCAGCAAAGCTGACTTTTAGTAACTACACAAATACAGATGTCATCAGGGCACTTGAAAATATTTAAAAAGAATTTCTGATTTGCTAGCCCTAATTTGATCAAGATGTACAGGAGTCAGCCATAAAATATACTGCCATAAGGGCAAACCCATTCAAGGTGTAATTGAAAAGCAAAGCTATCTCCATGTGTCACTGTGAGGAGGAGAATAACAGGAGCTGGTAGGGTGGAGACCTAGATATCTGAAAGCAGTTTCATGGTTACCCATTTATTTTTTTTGATTTTGTGGACAAAATAATCACGCAGAACAAGCATGCCTGTTTTCTCCAACTCAAAACATAGTTTTCATTTGGTGTTTTTATTTATAGACAAATAATACATTTAGCCACTCCACACTGTGAGTGGCAGACAAAATGTTCTTGCAACAATGAGTCAGACTGAGCTCTCTGTAGCGCTAAATTACAGAGGGATTTTCACTACACACCACTCCTAGCAATATGAAAGGTCAGTACACACGTATCTTCAGGTGTGAATGTGAGATGAGGAAATGCTTAAGCTTTTATCTTGTTTCAGAGTGCTTTAGGTTAAGCCTTACAGCTTTGCTGAAGGCTTTCCTGGCTTACATCTGCTGAATGATAGTGTTAAATCACGACCGCGCTGATGGCCCACACATCACGGCCCTTGGCCAAGCCGCCCTGCAGCCCCACTTCTGCAGGAAGGACGGGAGGGAAGGAAGGGAGCTGGGATGGGGAAGCCAGGTGTGCACGCGGGGACCAGCGCAGATTCGGCAGCGGCCCTCGGTGGCAGGAGGCACAGGCGGCTCCTCGCGCGCCCCACGCTCGGCTCCGCTGCGCTCACAGCCCGTCCTCTACTGCAGCTCCAGCTGCATCACAACCACCGCCACATTATGGGAAACACAAATTGAAAAGCAAGGGAAAACTGGTCTCAACTTTGGGAATGAAGCAAAGCAGAAGAGTTTTTCTGCCCCCACTACAGCAGCACGAGCCTCTCCCTGATCACACTCCCCTTCAGAGACCTTGCTTTGCTGGCAGTAGGGTCCTCAGCTTTTCTATTATATCTTTTACATTTTCATTCTGGACTATACCTGTGGGACTATTCAAAATTTCTTTCTGTTTTCCATTTCATAAAGAAACATGCCTGTGAGCAAAATCCCCAAATAGTCTTTCTATGCACAAAACTGATTCACCAAACTACAACTCAACCATGGAAACAGGTGCTTTTCTGACACTATCTCTGTAGGAAGCGACACCAGTGATTGCTCTGTGGATTTTTTTTCTCACTGACATCATCTTCTGATGCAGTTTTCCATAGTTCATTAAAAACTGGCAAGCGCTTACTGCTATTTTTCTTATGGTAGTAACACAAGTGATTACACTTTCTAAA
This sequence comes from Nothura maculosa, assembly GCA_032353885.1. Taxonomy (NCBI): domain Eukaryota; kingdom Metazoa; phylum Chordata; class Aves; order Tinamiformes; family Tinamidae; genus Nothura; species Nothura maculosa. The sequence continues at coordinate 2,105,962 of JAUBOD010000907.1, read as the reverse complement.
GGCAAATACAGAGTGCTAAGAAATGTCCTTCTACCTGTCTGAAAAAAAGAGGTCTGACTTATGAGCCTCCTCTGCATCCCCAGCTCATATAACAATGCACGTAACAAACAGTGTCTTTAAAAGTTTCCACCAAATTAACTGGAAATGAAGGCCACAGACCAAACCTATGCTAGACATTCAAATGCAAAACCAAAATGTTAGGCTTATCTCAAAGCCTGCAGTTTTCAGAACAGTATTTCCTGAAGTGTCAGTGGTTTTTAATACAATACAGAGCTTAGAAACAAATGCATAGGGTCTTCTTCAGAAGTTTTAATAAAAAGAGAGAAAAATTAGTTCTCTATTTAGAGCAGTACCTTAGAATTATCTCTGGCTTGGGTTAAACAATTCCTCTATCTGCTGACATAAAAGCAGAGCAACAGACCCCTCGTTCTTCCAGTTCTATAGAGGATGCCATAAGGAGCTGTGACTCAGTACGGTCCCTGCTTCTGTCAGAAACACCTCACTGTCAAAAATGGGAACACCAGAAGAAACACTAACACAATGTTCACTGCGGCCCTGGCCAGCCCAGGGGCTGCCACCTTTGTCTGCGCCCAGCTTAGCTATTGCTATACTCCGAAGAAAATAAAAATTAGTAACATCAAGTTACTCTCTTCCCTGGAATGAAGTCATGGGCTGCACTTCAATGATGGGTGCAACCCCACAGCTCTGTTATCCTGCCATCTTTATGGTGGAAAACCTCTACATACAAACTGGATTATTACTGCAACAAAGGAAGACACTGAAACAAAACAAAATATGGGGAGCTAAAGCCAAAGTCCAGTGAGGAATCTGGCAAGACCTCTTCAGCACTGCAGACATTAAATAACCAAGTGAACTAGCATATGCTGTTGCTATAGATCTTTTTAAACTTTGTCACTGGCACATGGGAACATGTTTTCATCTCAAGGACAGCCTGGGAGGTTTTGAAGGTCTTTCCGCCAAGTAGTCAGGAGAGTAGATGAAATTCCTCACGGCTCCCAGACATATTCGTTGCAATCTGCGTACAGGAGATGACCAGCAAAGTTAGCACAACTGTACTGAGACTCAGGGCTCCGGTCCAGACAGGGCTTCCAGGCAGCACGGATGCTTAAAGCACAGCAGCCCTTGGGCAGGACCGCGCTGTCTGTGCCCGCCGGAGCTGCTGCTCTGGACACATCCAACCCCACAGGCTCCGACTCCTCATGTTCGCATGCAGGGCCTGAAAGTCAAGCACATCATAAATCAAAACCTGAAAGCCTGAAGGGCTCTGCTTGAGGAAGTCTCAGCTGCAAAACTGGCTAAAGCTTCTTTCTACAGACTGTTTTTCCACAGCTCAACCTACAACTTGGAGATGCACAGATGGAAGAATAGGAATAACCATGGAGAAGACTCGGATGTAAAACAGAGTAGGTCTGCACTGCATATGTGCACATTTAATCAGTCCTCTGCTGCACAACTTCTATCCAGTTTTGCATGCCTGAGTTTTCCTTGCAGAATGTTAACATTTGCAGCAGACAATTTTTTATTGGAAAATGTTATTCAGGATAAATTTCAGGGATGCTGCTGAGAATTGCCAGGAAGCCCTTCAGGTTGCAGGAGGCAGCCTGGCTGTGGGAGCGTCGGTGAAGCCCCCTAGCTCACCTATATTCCCAATGCCATTGGTGGCAATTAGGAATGGAGACCAAGCAGTTGTCTCTGAGTGGCAGGAAGAGAGGAGAGAGATCTGTGGTGCCAAATATTACTGAAGACAGAGAAGGAGAAAGTGAAGCTGCGTGGCATTATTTACACAATTAGTTTAAGAGTATAGGGAAACAACAAGGGTAGCACTACTGACATTTCTCTGTGGAAAACACTAGTAAATATTCACCATAGCAGCTTTAGCAGTTTCAGGGGCAACAAATTTACCTCCTCGGAAAAAAGTGTGTTGTGAAACTCCCACAATTTGGCTCCATTTCCAAGAAACAACTGTGTGCAAGGAGTGGGCTGGGTAGAGGAGCTGTGTGCACTGAGATGACCTCTGCCCAGGTGCGTGTGCTCGCAGCGGCTCTGCGGGCTGCTTCCCCTCACCCACACTTTGCCCACAGCCATCGGGCTGCATTTAAAGTGTTCTCCGATGACCTAGTCAGCCTGTTTGGGCCGAAGAAGCCCCATTTCATCTGAGTTCAGCCATTAATCCAGTTAGACTTAATTAGAGCGTTTGCACAAGTCTGAACTAATTTCTGTTTACAGAACAGATTGGATAAATATCCCTGTGAGAGGCAGAAAATTCATTACAGCAACAGCTTAGGTCCCTGTATTTCTAAGCTGTCTTGATATCAGGAAATTACTTCGGTACCCTAACATAAATCTATCCTTTCAGCAAGCTCTTAATGTAAAAGCACTGTAGAAATAATGTCAACAACCTTGTGATGACTAATAAATAGACTAATGTACATCCAGCTGCACATAATAAACCTTTAGAGAGCCTAATGCCATCATAAACCACGAGGGAAGGTATCACACAGTTGCAACTAAGGTTTTATAGGTGGGCACAAGGTTTTCCTGCGGTCCCACCTGGGCAGCAGCAGCTCCTTCCCTCAGAGAGCGTGAGGAAGAGCCCTACAGGAACCATGAGGCCCCCCGATCCTTGTGCATCTGGAATGACTGGGTCACCTCGGAACAATGATGGCAAGATGATCTTGCTTGCATCACTTTGCTAGTCTCCTCTACCTGTTAGGTAAACTGCAAGATAGAAGAGCTCCAGCTCTTCCTACCAGTCTCCGCAATTGAGTTTGTTATTCCCACAGCTCCAGGCTGTGTCCCCAGGCCCGCAGGCTCCTGCATGCAGGGCTGACAGCCAAGCATCCTGCCTTCCCCGGCAGAAGCTGCCCTGTCGCACTCCCTGGCTTCCCCAGAGCCCGCTGCGCTGCTCCATGTGGCTTAGTATGGTAAAAGCCCAGTATTTAATTATTGGGTACTACTTGAAATATGAACCGTCACCTGAACACAAATGACTCCTTGTGGCAGGAGACGCTGCCCTGGGGGAGGACGACGTCTACTAGTGACCAGAATACACTGCTACTCAGAACCTTCTCCTTCCAAAATAACAGTCTCTTTAGTCTGTACTCAATAAACACATCAACAAAAAATACCACAGGCAGAAAGAAAAACAGCAGCAGGAAGAATATGACAGTCCTTGAAGGAACAACTGTGCAACCTCTTCATTTATCCAGGTAGGTCCATCCATCAGGACACTGCAGAGAGCCAGGAGAATTTTAAGTGGCTCTTGATAATACACTAGCAAAGATATGCTGATTACCCTGTGCTCATTACGACTGTACAAGCCTACCAGAGATAATTGGAAAGCTCAGTAAAATATTTACCTTTTTTGGGGTTGCAAATATTGCAGTTGCTCATTAGTTTACCTAGCTATTGCCCATTGGTTAACAAATCGGGAGTTTTGCAGTCTAAGAGGACAGATGAATTCCTAATAAAACAGGGCAATGTGCTGTGTTTTATTGGATTTCAGTATAATGTGTGAAGCTAAGCAAACTCTCCAGTACTGTGTGTGCGTCTACAAGACACAGGGCACTGTAAGGAAGGAAAATGATGTAAAAAATGATGTGATGTTGAATCCTGTCCAACAACGTAACAGTACTAACAAGGACTTTGCAGACCTTAAGAAAAAAATAACTGATTAAAGTTGCTCTTATTCCTACTTTTGTGTTTCACAATTTCAGTCATAAGAGTACCAAAATCACTACACAAGTTTATTGTGGGATGGTTTTGTGTTGACATCCTTCTGTGCCTTGTGTCTACACTAGCATGAGCCTTGCTGCAAAGCATGAACAGTGCTGCTGCACGCTGGACTACAGGGTAGCAATATACTGCAATGCTTCTGTAAGGCAGATTGGGGCTAAGCAGACAAACTTGTGTGCCGTTTCACTGCTGATGCCCAGCAACCTCCTAAACCCATCCCAGTCACAGCAGTGGGGCGGCCACAGCTGCGCCAGTCTCTGCAGCACAGACCAGTGCGCGCCACGTGGCTGTCATCCAATACCAACTAATACCAAACACCAGCACTGAACGCTGAGGGCACCAACTGGTTCTGAATTACAGAAGACACTTGAACAATGGCAAAACAATCTTGATTAGTCTCAGAGTTTGACAGAGAAAGGCGGGGGGTCTCAGCTGGGACTGGAAATCTTTGTCAGTGACCCGGGGCAACTGCTTTACATAGGCAATTCTCAAAAACAACGCCCAGAAATGCCAGTACCACTTTGAAAGAGCTTGTAGTTTCACAGCACAATTTAGTTCTGAATGATTATATAATTACATTTGTGAATGTAATCCTGGGGGTATTATTCTAATTATAGATCACAATCCTCCTTAGCTGCTTTTAGAGAAATAATTTGCGTAATGAAGTGAAGGTTTCCAGTTGCGGGAAACAAACTCATCTCAAATCTTTGCTGCAAATGGTGAGGTGCCCTTAAGAGGGTGATCACACTTGGATCGAGCTGGTGACAGAATTCCATTTTTTGTTGGAGTTCGGGCATTTCCAATTCAAAAGCAGAACTATGGTTGAGGTCAGCGTGTTACTGCAAGACCTCCAGACATTATCTGTGATGAAAAATAATGCAAATAAATCAGAACTGTGGCCACAGCCATTCCAGCCTACACTGGTTAGCCGCAGAGTGCAATAGCATCGCACCTCCATGGCGGCACTGGACACGCAGTTTGAGGATAAGGGACCTCTGGTCTTATGGACTTGTTTGTTCTGATGATTCAAAAGGAAATTCACTCAAAGAAGCTTTTATCTGTAAATATTGAGCTGCACCACAGAACGATAAATACAGCCGCAAAGTTATCACATATAGAGGAATTCCAAAAAGGGGCAGTCACCTTCACCCAGCTGAGATGAGATCTCTGCAGATACTCAACGTCTCTTTGGGAGTTTCCAGTGCTCTCGTGCCACTGAAGAGCCCTTGGGGAGACAAGCATGGCACCCGTGCCATGAGCTACAGCCTGTGCATCAGCCTAAAGTGTCAGTTAGGCACAGACAGTGCCTACAGGCAGCATGTGACTGTTACTACCTGTTGAGCTGTCGCCCGCATCTCTGCGCACCCTGTGCAGTGGGTTGTGCAGCCACACACCATCATGAGGCAAGGCAAGGGAACTGCTGCCACGGATGGGGAGGGTTTTCCTTCACTGTGCAGAGTTTGTAGAATCCGCAGTCAGTATGAATTGTGTTCTGTACGTTAGATTACATATGTAAATTAATTCCTATTAATCTTTATAATGTTAAGCTGCTGCTAAAAATGTTCGCTTAAGAACTGCCTTTGTTCTTCTGTCTCCCTAATTTCAATTCCCTTCAGTCTCTTCTCCTGTATATTAAGGCACTTTATTAATTTTGTCACGTTAATCTGATCAGCTCTAAACAGGCTGCCGTTTCTAAACGGCTGCAACACGAGGCTGGGCCACGGTGCCGCCACACAAAATGTCCGACGTGCCAGAGGCCAGGCTGTGGCGCCACCACAGAAAATGGCTGACGTGCCAGAGGTCGGGCTGCGGCGCCACCACACAAAATGTCCGACGTGCCAGAGGTCGGGCTGCAGCGTCGTGACACAAAATGTCTGACGTGCCAGAGATCAGGCTATGGCATGGGCCCACCGAGAGGGCAGCAAATCCAGCACCACTGCGACCAAAAACCTCATTGCCCAACCAAAACTCATTAAAAGGACAGGAGGGATAAGTGCCATCATCAGAAGAGGATGATGGCAAAACCATGCAGCTCACAGTGCCAAATGGATGGCCAGTGGCAAGGAGGATTATCCATGAACGCTGATTCCCCAGATGCGGCACTTCGCAACACCTAGCTCTGTGGCAACTGGGATTATTTCTGAAGTAGATGGGATTAACACGGAAAAATAGCTAACAAATAGGACTGCCTCTGCCTTCGCGGGAGGGATGTGCCAATGAAGTGAGGTTGTGCTCCCAGGCTTTACAGCAGGGAAAAATACAGAGCAGCAAAGAAAGCAGGAGCAGGAGTCATAAAGCAGCATGCATTTATAGGAAAAGAAATCCTGTTCCAAGAGTCACTTTTGTTCTTAAAGATCTGGTGGTGTAAAAACGGTTGCCTGTTTAAATATTTCAACACTTCATTAAATTTGTTTTCCTCTTACATTTATATAAGCCACATTCTGGCAAGATTTTAGCAAGCTTTTTGGCTACTACCTGATGCAAACACAGAGAGCATTCAGTGTTCAGGTGCACGGAAATTGCGCAGTGCTCTAAATCCTGCCCAGAGCTCCAGGCAGAAAGCAACAGCAGGCACAGGCAGATTTCTCTGACCGAGCATCTTTCCTCTCAGTATGTGATCTTTGATTAAGTATTCATTCTGCTTAACAGGCAAAATGTGACTGATCTGGTTGACTACTTTAAATAAAAACAAAAAAACCCTAGTTTTCTAGTTTCCATGAGTAAATATTAAAAGTCTGAAAGCTAAATACTAAATTTCAAAACTTGCGGCTTCTCAAATAATCTATACCTTCTCAACTTTTTGATGGCAGGACTAAATATTTTTGAAGGCTGAATAGAATAGAAAACCACAGAAGTGGTTCACAAAACCTTAATTAATCCCCAAAGGATAAAATTTATAAAGATGATCAATATCCTCTACAAATTAGCTGTTCTGTGACAAAATTATTTTCTCCTTAATCACAGAACTAAATTCTTATCTTGAATACTTTCAGCCCATTAAAGTCCATTACCATAATTGGGGACTATACAGTATCAGAAGCAAGATTTGCCCTAAGTAAGTAGAGGTATTTCCAATCCATTTTATTTTGAAAAATAGAAAAAAAAAAGAAGAAAGAAAAGGAAACAGAAAATTATATGGCACAAGAATAGTGAAGTCCAGCAAATATAAATTGGACATAAAAAAAAGATAAACTACACTATCAGGTCAATGTACTTAATATTCAAGAAAGAAAGAGGCTCTGAACAAATTTTCGAGGCCCTGGATATGCCATTTCACTATCTAGGGCTAATCAAAGGAGAAATAGATGCAGTCCTGCTCCAGCGAAGACACAGTGCGCTGAACACGCAGTCATCCACATGGTTTATGTCTTCCTGCATAACCTGACATTCTGACATGCTGTCAGTGTCCTTGCTGCCACTTGAAACATAACAGGTAGAAAAATGGACAGCAGGAGGTAAGGAATTCCCTTCATCATCTTCTGGATCTAAAAGATCTTTTGCAAGGAAAATGTTTTCAAGCTCAGTTCAAACCAGAAAGATTTACACATCTTATCCAGTAATACACACAAAGCCACAATGACCTGGAAAACATGACTGCATATTCTACCTCCCACAAAAGTGTTGAAGGGACTAGGAGGGCATCTCTTGTAAGCCTTTATCCCTTAAATCAGAAAGGTTTTGGCTCTTTGGACATTTGAGGAGAAAGGGAAGTAGGTCTGGACTTGCCATCAAAGGCTTTGGCCACAATCCCTGGGTTTGTGAGGTCCCCAGCAGATGGTGGCAGATGTGGATGGAGAGGTCCTGAATCATTATTTCTTCCTGGCCCATGCTTTGGGTTTAACCAGCCGGAATCGTGCAACCAAAGAACTTGACAGAGGTTCACAGCAGCTTATTTCTACATCTTAGAAGACATTTCTGATACACATGATGAGCGCAGGGGCCATAAATGGCTACTAAGCCCAAATGTTAACCTGACGCATGAGCAGCGCAC
>JAUBOD010000907.1:2069642-2084190 GCA_032353885.1 Nothura maculosa | reverse complement strand
AACTCAAGGTAAAACCCACTAAACTGTTCAGAGAAAAATAATTAGAAACATCAGTAATAATCAAAGGCTAATGAGGTTTTAGATTTGCAAGCAGGAACGACAGATTCAATACTGAACTATAAAAAAAATCTCTTGGATTACAATTCAGTAGTGCATTTTAGTAGCACACCTTCCCCTGCATAGCCTAGAAAACGCTTTTGTGTTAATACATATACTGTTTTCTTTTGTGGTTTTGGTAAAAGTGGCTAAATCCAGGTTAGGATGCATGCTGGGGTAACTGTTTTTTACTCTGGTATCTCAATAGTTAGGGTTCGGGAAGAGACAGCAAAGCAAAGCTTTAGCCCTTGCGTATTCCTCCAATGTTTTGAAAATTAGGATAAGGATTGATTTCATGGCCTACATTTACCTTTTGGAAACTATGAATCATCCTTCTAAATTTAAATCTGGGCAAAAGGCTAGCTTTTGGAGAAAGAAACAGAAAAGGTATCTTGGATTTCTGCCTCTTGCACATTACTGCATTTATATACATATAAAGTTGCCTATTCATAAAGTGCCTCCCCTACTGATGATGAGGTTAGGGATGAGGGTTTTAGTAAAAAATATTTATTGTAAGGCTTGATTTCCTTTGCATAATTTTGAGATATTCTGACATTACAGGTTGTCAAGACATACAAATTTGGCTGTAGCTTTTTTAACTCCGTGCCCTGCCCATAACAAGACATTCAGCTGCAACCTATTAAACAGATTCAAATCTAACCAAGAAAAATTCACTAAGTGAAAGAGTCCAATGTCCCACCTGCTTTGTCTAGGCACAGCTCACAAGTGCAAATGCTGCTTTCACGACCCTTCATTGATCGCAAGAAGCCGAGTGGCTAAAGATTAACGTCCATTTTCCCACCATGCCCGGAGGTAGGGAGCAGAAAGGAAATATTAAGCCCCTTTCTTCCACAGCAGTCCTCTGTATTTTACTCCTTACAACTTAAAAGAGCTGTATGAAACAAAATGAGAGGAATTAGAATAAAATCAGCTCTGCTTCAGTATGCATATATCCTTGAGAGCTGAGAACTGTGAGATGGTCCCCGTGAACACAAATATGTTTCATTTACACTAAGAGAGGCTTTTATCAATATGAAAGCTAGGAATAAATCCCAGAACTGGGTGAAATCTCTCAAAATCCAAGGCCACGAAAGTTGCACTTCAGGCTTATCTTTAGTTTTGATGGAGAGCCCTTTCCTTCAGTTTTGGGAAATCTCCCCATGGAACCACTCTAAAGGAGCACTGCTACAAGGAGAATTATTACGGACCTTCAAGGTGTAGTGTGCTTCTCAGATAAGTATTTTTATTGGCTTTTTTCAACTTATAGAAAATGTTCTCCTCAGGGGCAGAAAAAAAGATAAATGGTTTACATTATTCAAAGCAAAAAGAGGAGGGGGAAAAAAAGAAAGGAAAAAGAAAAAATCACCCTGCCCAGTAGAGAATCTCTAAATATACCTGCCCTGTCAGCATAGCCTGTCGCAGAGGCTGGATCAGATTTCCAGCATCAATAGCTTTGCAGGGGTGATGAATTATCTCCTCCCACAACTGTTTACTGACAGGAAAATAATCTGGGGAGGAAAAGCATAAAAATACCAGAAACACAAATATTGACTGCTCTAAATAACAATCCCCACCAATTTGCTCAGGAGAGGTTGCTTAGCAGGAACTTCAGCCTTGGTGGAACGCATCAGAGTTGGCCACAGCCCTGCTTGTGACTCGCTGTTGCCTACTGCAGTCTTACAAGTTTCCTAAAAAATTGTTAGCAGAAAGTCAGACGTGCTTATGCCAATGCTCTGTTCTGCAGTCCAGCAGGATCTGTATTCTGCAGATGAACCGCGAGCTTGGAAGGCTGCTGATATTTAAACATGGACAGCAGAAAACGAGGCTTTAGCTTGTTATGTTGAGTTAGCACTGAATATTATATTATTTTCTGCTATAGAATGATTGCCAGGATTCCAGTTGTAATGCACACTGCCTTTGCCTAAAAAAACCCCAGTGCCTTCTGTTTCACTCACTGTTCTCCAACGTGACAACTGCTATTAAAACAGCTTCTTAGTATAGTCGAGTTAAAACACTCCTCCAGGAGGAATATGATCTTTTATTTTTATGCTAGAGCTGAGTAAAAAGGTACAATGTCCTAATTGACAGAAAAATGAGATTTCAGAAATATTTTGTTTCAGAAAGATCAAACCTCTTTGATTCCAGGAGGACACTTCAACCTTCATTACATAATACTCAAAGCAAAATGCTATATTCTAACTTTGACATAAAAGGCTCCAATAATTTCCCACAGAAGTCTGATAAAAACTGGATGTATTTGTGTGAGATGCTTCCATTTGCCAGGTCAGTATTATCAGATAGAAAAATGCAGCAAGCAGCACCCCTCATTCACCTCTCAATTTGATTTCATTCATTCCACTGCTGCACATGCTATTTGCTTCTCGCTTTTCATCGACTGGACTTTGTTCATAGGATTTCAAAAGTGTTTTCCCAATAGTATCTTTAGAAAATAGAAGAAAAACGGTTCTCGGCTGGTGGAGGCTGGCGAAGCTCCAGCAAAGTCAATGGGCCTCAGCTGAGGCACTAGCCCTTTGTGAGTCTTCACAGAGGCTTTTTATGCTCTGCAGAGATGCGGGATTATGCGGAGAAGTCAGGAAACCAAACTGTGGCCCCAGCCTGCAAAGATTATGGATATTTTCGCAGTCACCAGTCATTTGGAGCTAATGGTACAGTGGCAGTCTTGGATAAAGCAAAAGACTCTTTAGGTAACACTGATTGCTTTATTTGACCATATATTTTCTTTGCTTCATTTTCAGCCTGTAATGCTCAGGAATGAGAGAGAATATTCACTCAGGCACATAAGTATGTATCTGGAAACCACAGAAAGGACCACCTGCTGCTCCTTGCATTCAGTTTTTTATCTAGTCCTGAGTAGTTTGAAGAAAAAAATATCTACCACAAGGCTGAAGCAAAAACAGTGTGTGGCAAACAGCAGGAGAGAGGAGCCCGCCTGCAGTGACTGCTCTCCGGAGGAGCCTTGGAGCTGCCCGAGCCGCCTAGCCAACGGCCATGCAGGTGCTCAGGGAATGGACGAGGGATCCTGAGAGCAGCTTCTGGACCTGAGCACAGTTGTTCTGCCCATCAAACTATCTCAGACCAGCAAAAAACCTCTGCATGTTGGATCTTCTAATTCCTAGCACAAGGGCTTGAACTGATGGCATTCTGCATCAGCACTGCCTTGGAAACTGGCCAACAGTTGCTATAACTTGCACCTTTAGGGCTTATCATCATAACCTTTCTTCTCTTATCCATATAGAGTTTGTCTTGCTCACAGGTTTCTACAAGCTCTTACATCACAGCACCCCACTACTCACGGAGAAGGTACAGCTCATCAGAAACTCTCCTTCACTGTGTCTCCCTTCAATCCCTCCAAAAAGAACAGCCAGGATGTTTGCACAAGCCACACTCAAGAAGGCAGATGCTCAGCTACAGGCAATGAAAGAGACAGCAAGGAAGGAAAGGGATGTTACAAAAGGAAACCGGAGGCTCTAACATGATTGCTGGTCCTGATCCAGCCAAGCAAGTAACTGCTAACACATAACACTGCTCCATTTTGTAGGACACAAGGTTGTGAGAGACACAGGGGAGAAGACAGTGGGAAAGCAAAGCTGTGACAAGAGCACGAGCAGTGACAAGTCAGTTCCCATAACTGAAGGATAAACCTGGCTGGTGTGTGGTAAACCAAGAGACACAATAAAAAATGCTCCTCCTGCAGAAAGTGGTTCCTTTGAATTTCATTTTCATTTCCCTTCTTGTTTTCCTGTCAATCAGACAGCTACCCCTTTCACTGCAATGCTGCCGGCAGCCCAAGGTCAGGCCTTGGGGCACTGGGCTCCAGGCTGGCCCTGCTCTCCTGGCGGGAGCCGAGCGCACGCTGGGCGCTGCCTCAGAACCACCTCACTGCGCCAGCAAGGGGCTCCTGTGCACGACAAGCCACAGCCTCTTAGAAAGGCTTTAGTGGCACCATTTCTGAAACCCCACAGAAGTAGAACAAGCACCTTTTCTATATTGCTGCTTTCTTACAGAATACAAGTAACTTACCGTGCAGACTCTTCTAATTCTTGCCAATCCCTCTACCCTCACTAACACAAAATGCTTGGTGGGAAAGAAGGCAGAATGACGGTTTAAAGAAAGAAATGGAAAAGATCTTAAAAAAGGAAACAGATTCACTGCAACCTTCTAAGCACCCATGCATGGCTACACTTCAAGGAGAGGGGCATTCATCTCAAGTGCTGCTCAGTATTGACCCTGCATCTTCATGGTAAGACTGAGGAAGTTGGTTGCACTGAACGTGTCAGACGTGGTTTAGACAAGTAGGAGACAAGTAATTCCAAGACATACAGAAAATATTTCAGCATTGAAATGTCTCTGTATTTTAAGAATCATAGGAAAGCAGTATCTGCCAGATCACAGTATCCACATCACATTAAAGCATAACCTAGTTTATAATTTACTTTGACTAAATCCCTGCAACTGCTTATAAAGCAAAGCACTATTTGGCAAGAGAAAGAAAAAACAACACAGGAGAGAGGCAGAGCGCAACAGGACACAGGAGTCCAAAACCTGCCAGCGTTTTTTACTGCACAGTGTTGCCTTGAATCCTTGAAATATAGTAAACAGAAATACTAGGGGAGAATGTGAGTGAGCATTCAGAAGTGCAACTATCCAGGAAGAAAATACTAGAATTATTCCATAAGGCAGCATGAAGAATATACTACCTTCACTGGGCTAGGGAGAGGGCAGGAAAAACTGAAGCTAATATACTAGTTACTCTCTATGAAATATAATCTATATAATAATATATACACTGTACTCTGCATTCCTCCAAATCTGTAAAATAAAACCTAGCATGCAGGAAAGCAAACAGCACTTCAGTGACATGTGGTTGCTGTCAGGCCTTGCACCCAAATGTTAAGGTCACTGGTGCTCTAAACACACATCAGATAAAATAGATGCATTTATAAATGGAGGAAAATAGAGAGAGAAAAAAAAATAAAAAAGAGAAAATCCTCTTGAAGTACATTTTCAAAAAAAGGAACAGGAGCCTTGGAGGATAAAGCTTTTGTGCAAATGCCACTTAGCGCTTCTCAACATTTTCCCATCTCCTCTCCTACATTAAACAAAGTTGTACTTTTTGAACTCCTCCCCCGTTGCTCCGGCAGAGCCCCGCAGAGCCTGGTGGTAGCTGCATCTACACATTAGCTCTGCTGATATGAATATTTCCGTTCCATTTTACTGAACTGCCTCACAAAACAGTGGCTGAAGCTAATACACATACACTACTAAAGTACTCGCTTAAAATACCTATCTGTCGTGCCACAGAAGTGTTATTTTTCAAGTAAGATTATTTCAACCCATAGATCTGTTGAGATCTTTTCCACATCTAGGTGTTACCTGAATCAGCACTTGATGTACAACCAAAATGCTGCTCAACGTGTCCCTATCCACAGTCACGGGGATGACTTGCTTCCCCGTCCCCTCCATCAGCGGACACCGCGCGTGAGCCCAGACACTGGTACCTGCTTGGGCACAGAGCTCCCCTTCCTGCTGCAACATCCCAGGCACGGAGTGTCTGCATGTTGTTTACATGTTGTAATTCCTGAACTCAGGGAACTGAATATTTTCAGATGTAAACGGCTGAGTACAGAAAAAATATCGAGCTGGGTTTTCTGAAGCCTACGTGGTGCTTTGGCAGTGATTTTCCATCTATCCTTACACAGCAGCGGTGCTGGAATGGCCTTTTCCATGTGCTTCATTCCCTGGAACCACTGAGGGAGCCCTTTTTAAACATTTCAGGCTGCAGAAGCAGGGATGGAACTAGCAGCCTGCCATGATAATAGACAAAGCCTGCAAGGGCAACCTCCTACTTGCAACTAAAATACTGGTAACTGTGGATGCTGGCAAGGGGCTTCATTTTCTGATGTGGATCATGGTCAGAGACCATTAATCTTCTTGCCCTCAATCTCAACTGCATTTTCGCTGCCTCAGTAACTAGAGTGCAGAGCCCACCCAGCCAGCACATAGTCAACACTTGCTGACTTAAGAAAACAGAGTGTATTGAATCTTTCCAAACACACCACCAGATTTGCCATTTGCAGAAGGAGCTAAAACTTCATACTGGGGAGAGAACAATGTTCCCTGAGGCTCCTGCCATCCAGAAGGGGAGATAAACCCCAGCTCCTCTCCTACCCACACAGCAGGGACACGGCCCAGGCTCCAGCCTTCGCTCATGTCCGACGGGGCCGCCCCGCGAGCTGCAGCCACCGGGTGTTCTGTGATACTCGGCCTCTTTGCTGTGGCCAAGGGCATTTGAAAAGATGTAAAATAATCCCTTCCTTGCCAGACCACAGCAGAAGCCTTCCCTTGCTCCCTGCCTGTCCCACTCTTTAGCAGGTAGCCACTTCTCTTATTTTGCCATTAGAGTAAAATAACTGTTCCTGTTGTGGAGCACAGAAAATTCTCCAAAGTGATGTAGAATGATTATCCCAAAATAGAAAGGGCTGTTGCATGCTTTGGAAAGTGCAATTTCATTTACAGGCTGAAACATTGCTTGCCTCTTGTGAGAGTGCTCACAAATCCCAGGTCCAAGATCTCTGAAATTAGCCATTATCTTTTCTGGCTTGGTTCTGAGCTGATACACAACCATAGAAATGGGAGAAATAAAACAAAATGACAAAACAAACAAACAAAACCCCCCAAACTTAGGCAGCTTGTTGTTAATACCCGATTTGCAGGAGCAGACGCTACAGTCAAGTGCACCCTGCTCAGGGAGCCAGCGGTCAGGAGCGATGCACTCGGAAACGACCCCCCAAACCCCGCAGCCGCCTTGTACCAGGCGGCAACCACGAGCCCATCCCGGGCAGCTGCGCTTCCACATGCACACACAGCTGCTTTCCTTGCTTAGGATACTGTAAACACTAACAAGCAAACCTTTGAAATTAAGAGAGTATTTGATTTCCTATGGCTATTTACTTTAATGCCTTCAAACATGAAAATGACATTTAGAGGATCACTGCTTTATTATAAACTAATACCTTTCCTAGTAATTGAGGTTTTCCTGTTGTTCCCAGTCTGGATCACACACAGGCTGAAAGGCTGAGTTAATTTCTCAGTGGAACAGCAGTGGTGGAGAGGGATAGGGGAAAGAGAAGGAAAAAGAAATCCAAGATAAGACTGAGTAAAACCCAATTTTCTTCCGATATGGTAAAGCCAGACTGACTGACATGGTATGAATTTTAACCAGGTCTTGGTAAAGAAAAGACATTTTACGTAAAAATGCCTTCAGCAAGCAACAAGGAAAAGTGCAAGTTAAGTCTCAGAGCTGGCAAATTTACTGCTCTGTGCAGGTGGATATTTCCAGGGTTTGTTTTGTTCAGAAGAGGAAAACTGCACTCAAGCTGTGGACACAGGGATGAGCCAGGGGCATCCCGGCTTCCCCTGCTCCCTGTGATACCCATCCTGGGTGGTTAAAACTAATAAGACTTTTGCTCTCAGCTTAACAGGGCCAGATTTTGCATTTACTGAAAACAGTTTCCCATGCAGAACCTTCAGAAAGAGTCTCCTTTGGAAATGGCCTGGAAAACATTAGTGACTTCATTACTGCTTGTGGCGACAGAATGAGAGGCTTTTGGAGAACCTCGCTTGTCTGAGGGCTCTTTCAGAGGCTCCCGTCACGGCCCCTCTAGTCCTCGTCCAGCCACGCTCAGTTCCCACGAGGGAAGCAGAGCACTAGGGAAAGCTGCGACTCAGCCGCTTCTAAAGGCTTAAACCTCCTGTGCAGCCCGCGCTTAAGACCATTACATTTGGGCTCCTATTTCTATTCCAAAGTCCCTCTCTTTTCTGGTTCCCATGGTAGCATAATATATATATGCTGATACTGGGCACTGACTTAAAAGTAATAGCAATGCTTCCTTAGGCTTTTTTTTCCCCTCCTTTTTCTTTTCTTCCTCTCTGTCTCATCTCTCCCTTAAGTGCATGAGCTTGAAACAAGTCTCTGCCCCAGCAGCTCCGGGAGCAGGTTGGGATGGGAGCACCTGCCAGCATTATGTGGCACTTAATTCATCGTACACCAATTCAGTTGTGCATTAATTGCATGTTCCTGCGCGCTAATTAACTAATCACTCGGGCACTCCCTCCCTGTTACCAACAACCTCATTAATTCCACACTGGAAGCTGGTGCCTGCTGCTATCATTTTTTTTTGGTTCTTTCTGCTGCTTCTTGACTTATAACCAAATATGAAACTCATGTATTTTTAAATATTTTTTCTTTTGTTTCTCTGAATCTCCAAATTTATTGTGCTATCAAGTCTTTTAAAATAATGTTTATCCATTATGCATTTCTTTGTTAAGCAATCAAAAGCTGTTACAATAAAGCATGTGATTTGCTCTTTGTGGCAGCATCTCTGCTGTGTCAACATCTCCAACCTAATCCCTACTTTACTACAAATTTTAGATGTGAAATTACAGCTCCAAGGTTAAAGTCATCATCAGTATCTTTGCACAAGGGGAAATTTCTTTATAATCATTAAAGGATTCCAGAAAGCCCAGGGAAGCTGTGCACACGTTTGCAAGGTCACAGCTTGGCCACAGCAGGAGACGCTCGCAGGGCTGTGTGGTTGTGATTAACAGCCCATTGGCACTAGACAGGTCTCCCTCTGCACAGCTCTGAGCGCTCTGGCTATGCCTAAATGTGGACCTAAGCACTGCTTAAGTATCTGCTGAATCAGAGTCGTGCTCCTCTAGGAAGCTTCCTTTGTATTTTGTATGTGCTACCTAGAGAGTGCCCTCCTGTCTTCATTATCATGAAAGGCAAAGTTGGAGGGGATTTCTCCCCAGTAAAGGCAATGAGCTGAGGTTCTAATATATAGGAATAATTTAAGAGATTTGGGATACATTGCAAAATATTATCCCTTAAAAAAGGGCAAGTATACATGGAAATGCTGGAGTGCTCCAATTCCTCCACATTCCGCAAGGGAAAAGCCTCCCTGCAGAAGGGCTCTGAGCCACTTCTGCACCACCGCGCCAGTTTATCCAAATATGTATTTCTACAACGGGCCATAATGGTCCATTTACTTTGTAACAGCCTATTTGGCTGCCCTAAATCAGTGCAGAGCAAAAGGAGGTACTACCACTATTGCTATTTTGGCATCTACTCCTCTCTTATCTGCTACCATTTCTCTCATTTCTGCCTTAGATGCTCCTGTTATTACAGCCATCAAGCTCTTCCTCCTCTTCCTGTTAATGGCTTAAAATCTGCCTTTTTTTGTTAAAAAAAAAAAAGGACCAGCCACTATTTTCTGCTTGTTTCTTTGGATATTTCCATTTTCTCTCTCTCTTGCCACTGCTTTTGCCATTTAGCTCAATTCACTCATTCCTGCATCTCTTCTGCCCAGTTCTAAGCCTTCAGTCTCCCCACCTGCATCATGTGTTTTGAGAACTGTCCAGAACAGGTCTGCACCCCCAGCACTTCTAACACATTCTCCTTCAGCTCTGCCTGCCGCCGTGGTTCAGAAATTACTACTCACTTTTCCCACCACACAACTAAACATCCAGATAGCCAAGAGCAGGGGAAAAGGCAGACATTTGTATCTCTATAGACCATTTACACACTTACATATACACATACATATATATAAGTGCACATAAACATATACTAAAGATGCCACTGGAGCCCTGCTAGCTGAAAAGAAATTCTGCAGCAAGGAAGGCCCTTCTGCAGGAAGGTCTCCGAGTCCCCATGAGGCCAGGCCAGGCTGCCCTGCTCAGCCCGTGCCCTGGGCACCAGGATTAAAGTGCTGACCCTGCGGGATGCAGCACTTGTGAGCTGGACCTGCAAGAGCCGGCGTCCTCACCCGCCCTTTCTCACAGCAGGAACTGAACGGTCAGCAAGGGTGACATGTAACTGATGGCCCTGGACAGCAGGTTAGCTTTGTGGCAGGATAAATAGGGCATTTTGCAGCTCTCCCAACTATTAGAGGAGGCTCCTTTCAAGGTTACTTGAAATCTTGCCATCAGTTGTGACCAGTTCATTTGGGAGAGGCTGGGAAAGGAAAAGTCTTTAATCTGCAGACACGTGGGGCTTGGCTGCAAAGAGGACTTTGCAGAGCAGAAAAGGCAGCGCGCGGTCCATTTGCAGCGCTTCTCACTTCACCCCTATTTCCTCACACAGGAAAGCCTTTCTACTCTATGTCAGAAAAAGAAACAATTGCAGAAAAGAAAAAAAAAAAGGCAGTTCTGGAGGCAGCACAGCTTCAGACCCACCTAATCCACCTCCTGCAGACAACCCCAGTGCCCCAGGGCTCAGTTTGCAGGAATTTCAGTTCCCTCAAAGTCCGCACGCCCAGAACAACCTGTATCAAATGAGCATCAATAGCAACACAGGCAGGTACCGAGGAGCACAGGCAGGGTGGAGACTCGTCCTCCTGCACCAACCTGCAGCAGTGGGACAGGAGGATGCCTCATCTGCTGCTCTTTGTTATCTGCACAACAAATTCCCTTTTAAAATGTTACTTTTTACAGTTAGATTTGTGGTAGGAAGAATAAAAAATATTGCTGGGCTGGTTGCATGATGCATTGTGAAGCCTGGTGCACAGCAAGGCTCAGAACTAACCTCTTAGATTCACTGAACTGCTCCAAAGCAGATGATGGTGAAATCATCTCCAAAGCAGCTGCAGCCAGCCAGGCCTTATGAGATAGAAGAATAATCCTGGGAAAGCTGCTACAGGAGTCGAAAAATATTTCACCTCTGCCTGTTTGCTTTGAGGCAAGTTATTTAAAACAATTTGTTGTGCTCATTTTGGATGGAATAAAAAGCTATGCTGTCATAAAATCTCTAGGCAAAAGTGTGTTATTCTGATTTAAAGACGTAGCTATTTTGTTAGAATTGATTAATTTGTTACAAATTGTTATGTGTGATAACAATCTAGAGTTCTTAAATCAGAAATGCCAGAGAAAAGTTAAGGGCAATACCTGATGCCCTGTTAAAAAAAAATCAGGGGCTAAACTGAGTTTTAGAAAAAACTTAATGTTAAGTAGGGCCTAGATTCATATTAAGTTTTAGACAATTATCTTTGAGTCTTTTTTAACCTCACATCTTGCTCAACAGATACATAAGACCCAGTTGCACTCAAAAAGCTACACGTTTTAGACTGGATCCATATCTATCCTACTTAAACCACCATTTATATCAATCTCGCTAAGCTCTGTTAGCCTGTTTGTCTGCAAGTAGTGCTCCAAATTAAATTAGAACAAAATAATTGTTTCTGTTGGCACTGGGTGCTGATTCGTACTTTATACTGGGCAGAGGAACAGACACTATTTGTTTACTGAAAATTAAACAAAGAAAAAAATCAGTTGGCAGCATAGCATCACATTTCATCTTATACATTGAAACATAGCTTAAAATTGCACCTGTATTTGTACCAGCTCCAAATACTTTCCAAAATCAACCCAGAATGAATGAGATGCAGGCAACAAAAACTCCCTACTGGGTAAGCAACTCCCCCAGAGGGGATTTCTTGTTCAAATGAATCTTCTCTTTGTGCCTCACAACATGAGGGAGAAAAGTCTGTCACAGCAAACACTGCCCGTCACCAGCGCTGTGTTTCTGTACACCTGGTGACATCCTTTTGCACACAGATCACAGCAGTTTAGAAACAGGCTAGGAGCTGCTCAGCGACCATGGAATTTTTATCCTTCAGCAAACATTTTCATTTACCTCTTTCCCAAAAATAACTCCAAAGAGAGGGAGATCTCCAACAAGCTGTAAGGATCACCTTTCCTTCCTGTGACATTGCTGCATACTTGCTGTTTGAACTCGAATAAAGTCTTTCCACAGAACCACAGAAGGGCTGAGGTTGGAAGGGACCTCTAGAGATTCTCTAGTCCAACCCCCTGGCTCCAGCAGGGACCCCCAGAGCACATGGCACAGGGCGGCATCCAGGAGGTTTTTGAAGACTTCCAGGGAAGGAGACTCCACAACCACCCTGGGCAGCCTGTTCCAGGATTCTTGCACCCTCACAATAAAGAAGTTCTTTCTCATATGGAGATGGAACTGCTTGTGTTTCATCTTGCACCCATTGTCCTGTCACTGGCCACCACTGAGAAGAGTGCGAATATATTCTCCCCTCAGGTCCTTATACATATTGATTAGATCCCCTCTCAACCTTCTCTTCTCCTGGCTAAACAGGCCCACTCAGTCTCTCCTCATAGGAGAGATGTTCCACTCGCTTAATCATCTTGGTTGCCCTCTGCTGGACCTTCTCTAGAAGCTCCACATCCCTCTTGCACTGGGGAGCCCAGAGTTGCCCCCAATGCTCCAGGTTTGGCCTCCCCGGAGCTGAGCAGGGGGCAGGATCCCCTCCCTTGACCTGCTGCCAACATCCTCCTCATGCAGTCAGGAGCCCCTTGGCCTTCTTGGCCACGAGGGTCCTGATGACTCATGGTTAACTTGTCATCAACCAGCTTATTTCCCCTTTATTTCTTTTTTGTTTAGATGGACCAACATAACCAAATTTATGGCATAGGTGTAATCCCTTCCTCTGCCAGTTCTCTACTCAAACATATTAAGCGTAATGCGGCATCATAGGTATTTCATCAAAAACAAAGGTTAATGAAAAGTTCCTTTTAGTGACTGGTATAAAATGGCCCATCATATTAGCACAGTGCCATATGGCCTCATTTAGCATAATAAATGCTTGCTAAGAAGTTTCAATAAAAAAATGTGGATTAGAATACCAGGACTGCACTGTGAGATGGACACAAATCCTGACACAAAGGATGACAAGTTCATTCCTCTGCAATTTAGATTCTATGAGCACAGGGATAATTCTCACAGCTGTCCTGTTGCTGCTCCTGAATATCCTAAATGTTATGGAAGTATTTCTCATTTCATTAACCTGTCAATTTATTCTTCTCTTATGACAGGTTATTTTGGTAAGCCTTAATAAACCTGGATCATTTATTATTGACGGCAAGTACTGAAAAACAGGAACACACACACACAGATCATCTAAGTCCATCTAACCGTCTGCAACATTCCACAAAAACATTAGCCCATATGGAAAAGAAAAACTGCAAAGGATATATTTATGGTTGAAATAACTGAAACTTCACCTGCCTGGGCCAGCATTAACGGGACGACATTGGCCCAGAATGACTGAGGAGGAATGACCGAAGTTGTCTACGCGGACAGCAGTGCAGGTGTTGAGGGAATAAATCACTAAATTTTCTGCTTCTCCTCTATCCAAGAGGCTGCTGATGCTGTAACCATCCTTTATCTCTAGAGCCATGAATTCTTCCATAATCTGCATGATAACTAATTAGCAGACGTAGGAAACACTTTAAGCAACATCAAAGTTACTCACAGCAGGATGGATGAGGACACTGGACAACCACTGACCTGTACATCTCAGGAGAAAACAGAGGAACTTGCACAGGAACTTGGATAGTTGAACCACAGTACTAAGTCATAACGCATTTGGCATAAAATTCTCTGTCCTACTATTATTATCTCAATCCCTTTTCTTCTCTGCTCCCCATCTTAGAAACGTATTTGTCTATTTTGCTAGAGGACATACACGCTGTTAAGTCTGTCTGATTTGTCTTCTATTAATAGACCTTTCCAGTACAAATGCAATTTCAAAATAACTTCGGCAAACCACAGCAAAATACATTGAATCAGGAAAGGAGATTGTTTCTAATTCATTTTTGGACAGTAAATTATCAATCAAAAAGTTATTTTGAGGTAGAGAGGATCAATAAGGAAATCTCAGGCAGGATGTGCCAGGCCTGGGCTACCCCTCATGACGCTCGTCCTTTGGGAGCTCAGCTCCGCTGCAGAGCCCCTGCGAGCAGCCGAGTGGCAGCAAAGCCGGCGCGGGAGCCCCGAGCATCCGCGTGGGACCGAGCGGCTGCCTTAACCACCGAGGAACTGCCGAAACTCAGACCCGTCCTGACCCCTTCACTGCATCGGGTTTAGCAACTTTGGCCAGAGTCCAATTAAGTTGCCTTTGCTGATCCTGGCCTGGCAGCTTGCTATTCCCACCTGACTCTGGTTCTACGCTCATTTCTTTCAACTCACATTAATTCACAGAGCTTCTTTAAAAAAAAAAAAAGAAAAAAGAAAAAGAAAAAAAAAGCAAGCATTTAAGCCACTAAAAATGCAAGGGAGATTTTTACTTGTGGATGTGGATTTTTCTTGTGCAAGCTAAAAGGCCAAATTCAATCTTGGCCTTGCTGGAATGACATAACCTTTTTTTTCCCTTAAAATCCTATTTTGATAAACTGCCATTCTAATCAACATGAAATCATTACAAAGAAACATAGACTTGAAATATGGCTTCAATTAATCAAGTAACATTAGAAAATTCTTAGGTGCTAATATCTGGGATGTGTCTTTAACCTCGATTTTGAGATCAGCCGATAGACCTTTCCACATCCAGTTCCCGTTGCC
>JAUBOD010000907.1:2058106-2069542 GCA_032353885.1 Nothura maculosa | reverse complement strand
TGGGGCTGCAGTAGATGTTCACATCTAGGTTGCTGGAGAGTCTGGAATCCACAACAAGCACTGAAGATGGCCAGCATTTTCCTTGACAAGTGGAGCTACTGTCCCACCGAAGTGATGCCCTTGGAGCCTGAGGAGCTCCAAGGAATTCCAAGGAGCTCTCCTGAGGAGGCTGGAGGCTCTCGGCAGCACCGACCCTCTCAGCTCGGCATCCTTCCCCAGGCTCGGCCAGCTAAGAAATACCTAAAAACAAACCCCTCTATTTTTAGAGCATGGATGCTTGAACCTGTCTAATCCACATCTTAGCAAGCTCCCAAGCAAAGCAAAGTTAATAGTGATAAATGGACAAAAAATTATTTCATGTTGAGTAGGATTTTTCTCAAGTCGTGACAAAAACACACATTCCCAAATGCCAATCAACATCATGTATTCAAAAAGTGCTATTTCAATAGACTGAGAAGGTCAAAAGGACAGTATTTATTACAGCATTAACTCAATTTGAAACTCTAGGGAGAATTCAAAATTTACTGGGAAAGGGTCATTTACAACCCAGACAGATGATGCACCTGCACTGCTTTAATGTTCTTTAGAATACTTCCAAGGTCCGAATACAGCAGTCTCTCCTGCATCTAAAATAAATCCCAACCTCCTAGACAAGGAGTGGCTAAATAAAATTTTAATAAATATAAGAACACCAGAGAACTCAAGAAATTAGTTACTCTTGAAATCCTTTTCCTTCATACTCTCATTCCATTTTTAGGTCTATACAGGAAAATTTGCTATGAAAAGGAAAAAAAAGATTCAGAACATACTCAAGCTAAGTTGGAAAATAAATGTCAAAAGACAAAGAGGTAAAATCAATGTATTTCAAATGTAAAGCTACATATTCTTTTAACATGACATTAATACTAAAATTGGCTGTCATTCAAGAGAAAATAACACTGCTTGCCTTCCTTTTTTTCTCTCCAGTGCTAGTAAGGTTTGTTAGAGTAATACATTGAACTTCCCTTTTGAGCACTGCCTCAGGGCAAAGCTTTAGCCTCGCTCTGCTTAGGTGCCCTCAAGTCCCTTACCCCCTGGAGTGCCTTTGGAAATTGCTCTGGACGTGCATGTCCTTTCTTCCTTTGCTTCCTTCCAACTGCAGCTGTCCCCTAATACTTGCCTAAACATGCAAAATAACAAGAGAAGTTTAATTCCATCCATGACTAGTGAGTAACAATCTCCCAGGGCAATCCAGCTTCCTGGGTTTTACACTTGTGTGCCTGCCAGGGAAGCGTGCAGGGTGCCCAGGCCCTCTGGGTCTGCTCTAATTCATCTCTCCCTTTCCTCCAGCAGAACAAATTTATCAGATCAGCTCTCAGACCAGACTTACATTTCTTTGGACATTTTGAATGAAACACAGGTCAGCTGCTTTCAAGAAGAAAGATGGTACAAAAAAAATTCAATTTAAACTTTCCCTCTTCTAGCAGCCTGTGACCGGACAAGAAGTGGGATAAGAGGAGCTTTTGCATCTCAACAAAGACCTCCTCTACCAACTCTAGGATTTGAGTTGCTGCTGTAGACGTGTCTTTTGACTAGCTCCTAGAAGGGGTTTGCTGGAGTCTGAAGAGCCTGGTAGGACATGAGAATATTGCTTTTTTTTCCCCCCCTTCTTATTTTGGTAAAAAAGCTCCTGGAGCTTTGCAACTGTTGCCAACACTGTTCATGTGCACATACCTTGCAAAGCTTTCCTTCCAATACGACAAGTGTGTGTTACTGCCACTTTTCCATAGGTTTTCTCAAAAAGAACAAGATCATTTCTTGAGAATATATAACTGTGTACCAAAAGTTTTTTTCTTGTGTCCTCCTCCCCCATGTAGTGTTACTAAAGAAAGCTCAAAGAAGCTGCGTGCTTGTCTGCAACCACTAGTTCCTAAGCTAATTCTCCGTGGGAGAGGAACTCTCTATTTACATTTACACTGTGTCCAACATCTGGACACATTCAAAGCTACATAAAAGGAGACAATTTTGGTGTGTTTGGGCCAGCAATGACCTGTATTATGATGCAAGGGAGAGCTGCACTCCGTCAAATCTTGTTCCTAGGTACTTACAAACACAGATATCATGAAAAAAAACAGAATTAAGACCCTGTCTTACACTTCCACAGGAACAAAGTAACAGACGTAGTCAATTGAGGGGTTATAAAACCATTTAAGAAGATATTAGCAATTTTGATCTGGATGAGAAAGATTTATTCTCTTACCTGTGTTTGAGGCAATAAAATCATGGCGTACAATAAAACCTTGATTTTCACCAGTGTATACGTACTGTAGACTTCATTTGCATGCAGAAGCTGCTTTGGCAATGTTTTTGCTGCTCTCCTAATCTAATTGCTCATGAAAAATCACTGATTGAGAAGAGGAGGGCAATAACACAGTACCTTTGTTTATTGGATTGAAACACCCAAACGACTGGAGCTGATGGCCGCCTGCTGTGACTTCCCCAGTGTACTGCAGAGCTGGGCAAACGCTACAGCAAAGGGAACAGGAAAGCTGCATTTTAGGCTCAGGGACTGGGCAGGTCTAAATACTTCTATAGCCCATCTCAGATGGGCTTATTTTTATTGTACATTCAAGATTTGAAGTCTAACGGAGCAGCTTTGGACAGCTTTCAAACCTGTCCCAAACAAGAGAAAGCACTAACCAAGCATTCTTAAAATATCCCTATCTCAATCACAGGTAAGTATAGCTCCAAGAAAACTATGATTTTTATACATAGGGGCAATAAAAAATTACTAAAACTTGTAGGCATTATGAGCTGCAAATGGTATGCTTGTCAAGAGCAGTTTGTTAGACCTGTACCACATTTTGAGAGACAACCAGTGCTTCACAAAATTACAGCTGAAGTGTCAGTCTGTGAATGCTGTCTGGATACTCTGTATTTAAGCTAGAAAATGATCACCTATTGTTATTAAATTGCACCCCTTCTGAAGCCAAATACTTTTTATTTTGGAAAGAGAAAGGCAGAAAAATGTATAATCACAGAAAGAGGCTGAGGAGGTAAATGCTTAACTGTGTTATGGACTTTTTTTTTTTTTTTTAATTAAGTCCTCTCTTAACCCACTCTTAATCAAAGCAAATGGCAAGTGGCATGCTCAGCAGATGGGTACAGCTGTGCATAACAACCATGCAGGTGTTTAATTTTCTATCTGGCAACCACACTAAACTGCGTTCAGACATCTGAGGGCAAGGGGGTG
This sequence comes from Nothura maculosa, assembly GCA_032353885.1. Classification (NCBI taxonomy): domain Eukaryota; kingdom Metazoa; phylum Chordata; class Aves; order Tinamiformes; family Tinamidae; genus Nothura; species Nothura maculosa. The sequence goes on along the minus strand of JAUBOD010000907.1, from coordinate 2,066,310 downwards.
GCAAGCGAGGGAGGGCAGCAAAGACACATGTCACTGTAGGGACATGACACTGTAGGGAGATTATCCCGCTATTATCAAACTACTCCATCAACTTCACCACTGCAGCGCCCAGTGACAGCCCCGGGGTTGCAATCAGGGGCACACGTGTGATCTGGGAGGCCCCCAGCAGCCTCCAGCTCTCCCTGCACCCCTCACTGCACTGAGCTTCAGCTCTGTCCACCTCAAGACCAGAGGGGCGGCTCCTGCTCTGCCCTCCCCGCGCAGGAGGCACCGCATGCACCAAGGGAGCAAGAAACAAATCCATCTGCAGCAGATGGATCAGTCGTGGAGCCTTCCAAAGAAGGAAATTTTGGCAATGTAAAGACTCAGCAAAACTGCACAAGCCAAAGGGAATATTAGGGAAAAGTGGTGGGACTACTACTGGATCAACAGCCACCCAGTGCAGCTACAGACAAGGAGAGAAGCACAACGGGCATGAGTGAAAGCAACTTTGGTGTGTGCAAGTCAGTGTTGATGTTACAGAATTTCAGAGACAGTTGCTATTACTTTTCTACTGATTTTCACATACTACAATATATTAAAGGTTAGTCAAAACAGTTTCTGAATACTGCTTTCCTGCATTTCCCCCGGCACACTCTTTCAAATGAGATGAAAAATATCCACCAGACATCCTCTGTGGTTTTCCACTCACAGCAAAAAAGTTCAAATGCCTTTGCTCTCCACTCTGCATATAAAGAGGGATGGAGTTGCTTAAGGATTCCTTCCATCAATATTTCCCAGATTTACTGAAAGTAAAACCCACTTCTGGCTCATGTTTCTGCTCGCAAAATCTGAGATATTCTACTGAACATCTCAAACACTTCTAAAGCTTTTACCACTACTTTACTTTTCCTTTAGCCTCCTCCTGAAACCTTCAAGAGGCAAGTTGTTACCCCATGGTTGGGCAAGCCCTGCCTTGGATGTGTATCGTCACCAAAGCACACTCAGGTTTAATGCAAAACTTACTGACTGAGCAGGGAACATTGCATTATACTGAAGATTTAAGACACTTCATGCAGTAATTAGAATTTGTATTTAGCTTTCAGTTGATTAATTGTTGACATGGCCAACTCTGCAATGCTTTTCAGGTGCTCTTGGGCTGAGAGGAGCCCTATAGCAATGAGGGAAACTTCATCCTGAGCAGGCAGGAATCAAACTAATCTCCAGGTGACCTGAGAAGAGCCCAAGTGCTGCAGGCACCACTGTGCACACCTGCCCTACTCTGTCTGGCTTTGCTTTTTACATTCCAGAGCCAGGAGGAAAAAAAAAATCTTCTGCCACTCTGGACAGCCACATGTGTGAAGCTAAGCCAGAAGGCACTGAAAACAAGGCTCTGGGAGACAGCAATCAGGGTTCCCAATAGAACAAAAATATCTCCTGTATTTCCTTACTGAAAGTGTCACCAGTTATTTACTGATGGGAAAAGAAGCTTTCACAGGAATAATATTAAACAGCAATTCAAAGTTTAATTTGGCATTCCCCTACAGACTCTAAGTAGGGATCTGTATTTTTTTTCTTTGATATAGTTGGAACTGAAGCACAGAAGACTCTGAAGAACATTTTTACAGTATTCTTGTTATTCCTAATAGCCAGAATTTAAGCAAAGCCCAGTGAACTTGAGTTTTCCAAAAGACCTGGACTAAATCAAGTGTTATCAGCAAGTCTGGAACATCTAATATTGCCATCTGTGATCTGCTGGCCAACACTAGGTCCAATGCAGCCAGTATTGCCTCAGTAGGAGGTCTGGAAACACAAGTTTCTGTGAGCCCACAAATACAGTGAGCAGAGGAAACCTGTGCGCTGGGCACAACCCCTGCGGCTTGAAACTCCTTCCTCCTGCAGGAGATGCCAATTTAGATGTAAAACTATCTGGGAAAAAGAGATAATAGGCAGGATAATCCCTGTGGCTATGAGGACCTATCTGCTCTTAAAACAGCTCCTTGGTGCCGGGGAGGCAGGGCCCCAGTGCAGCATGCTGGAGCCGTGCTGCTCCGGAGAGGTCTCTGCCGGGGACACGAGCGTCCCCAGGAGGGCCAGGGGCTGCCCTGCGACGGACACCAGTGCCTGCAGCACCACAAGAGATGCACGACACGGCAGGCGACACCTCTGCACAGGGCAGGCTGCTCCTGGGAACCAAGGAACACTGGACGTGCCCACGCACAGCAGAGTCTCCAGCTGACAAACTCAACTGCTGCTTCACCTGAGTCAATCCAGCCCAAACCACTTTGTATCGGATTGCCAGGAGAGGATTTCTAATATTAAATACTACGATCAACACAATAATTAGCAGTGTTGATAATTTTTTTCCAAAGGATTTTTTTTAAACTTCTCTAAAAAGAAGAGCTATCAAAGAGATTTTTTAATAGCAGATCCATCTCACAGTGAGAAAGGGAAAAACTAAGTAATAGCAAGATGATCTTCTTCACCTACAGGCTGAAGACCAAGTAGAATCTAAGAAATATTTCACTCAACACATACATGTGGTCAAGGGACACAGTTGCTAGAAGTTATCTTTCCTCACACATATTCCCCTAAAAATATTTTTATTTAGTCAGTATTTTTATTTCTAAAACCTTTCCTGTTCCATTTTGGCAAAAATAACATGATTTTGTTAAGCATTTAACAAGTTCCTGCTCAAATATAAGCAAATGGTCTACTTGTATAACAGATGAAACATTAGCTGTACTTTGGAGAATTAGAAACACAAACAGAATAAGCATTTAGGTCAAAATAAAAATAAAATTAGAGTCTGGATATAATTGTAGGAAATAGCAAAATTTATATTTATCAAATTCATGCAGAATTAATTTTTAAGTGGAAGAAATGAGGGCACTGTGCATCTGAAGCTATCCCTTCTGACAACCTATACTTCTATAAATATTAATTATCAATATAGCATATCAAGCCAGCTAAGCCATTAAAGCCATATTTGCATTTCAGAGTGATTATTTCTGTAGCTAGCATGTTAATTTCCTTGAAATGAATAATTTATTATGGTTATTTTTCATTTTTCCCCTGTGTGTGTTTTCAAGAAAATGGTGCCCTAAGGCTTGAATAATTACCAGCTAAATACTAGATAGTTACCTTGATCTCTGCTCAAGATATGTGTCTCTGTTATCGGGCTTTCTAGTTCTCTTTTCTCCAGCAGACCACATCAAGCAAGTCTAGAAATTAAAACTACAACGTGATTCAAAGCCTCTCCGCTTCACTATTAGCCTATGTGGGGGTGCAGGGACATTGCTTTTGGACTCCGTAGATTGTCTGGGGTTAGAATTCTTTTTACTTTTTATATTAAGGCCTGCAAGTCTCTTAGGTAGTGATGTGAAGGAAAACACAGACATCTGGATTATTCATGGCTGCTCATACTTAGGAAGTGATGCTGTTAACTTTGAAAAAAGTTCTTCTTAAAGTGACCTTGTGCTCAAAGGCAGAGTGACCAAGTCTGCACAGGCTTAGGCAGGGGGATCGTGTAGCGTATCCTCCTTATCCAAAAATATCATGTTTCTTTAAATGAGGGACACAGAGAATAAGAATTTGCCAAATGATGCCTAACGTTCCATGCTGCCTCATATATTTAAAGAGAATATATTAAGGAGCTGCTTCATACATTTAAACCCAAGAACAACAGGAGTCTTTGGAAGTAGGAGGAAGGGATCTCTGTCCCTTTCTCTATTTCTCTAAAAAAAGGGATCTCTGTCCCTTTCTCTAGTCCCTGTCTCCTTCTCTCTTTCCATTGTGCAAAATTAACTGCTTCTCTGATTCTTCTAACTGCTGAACATCCAAATCCCTGGAAAATATCAGAATGCAAGTATTTATTATATGCTTTATGTGTAATACTTGCTGTCTCCCAGCTTCAGCAGCTAACATATAAACTGGAAATGCACGTATGATAGTCAGCTCTTGCAGAGGGCTGAAAACTGCATTTTCTTCACTGTAAACAACATCTCAACACAAGATGGCACCCACCCAGGCAGCAAATGAATTTATCTTTCCTTTCAGTTACGCAAGGCACAGTGATGTAGTAAGCTATGCAGAACGGTACCAGTTGCATATCCACTCCTGCCCTTTGTTATCCATGAATGTGAAATAGATGCTTACACCAATTTCTGGGACCAAAACCTGTCAGCTTTCTTCAGTGATCTTAAGTGCTTAAAAAAAAAAATCAGAAAAGCTGTGCAAGAACAACTAAAGCATTAGTAGTTTCAGCAAAAAATGGAAATAGAATTTACTGCTATCATTCTGCATCTAATGTTTGCCCAGGACTAATCGATTAAGATCTTCCCAGATGGTTTCAACATTTAACAGGATCTACAGAATGAAAGTCGTAAGTTTTAGTACTCACTGAAGAGTGGCATCAATAAGACAAATTATATGAGTAAACAGCCTCACAGTGCATTGGAAATGCACCTAAAAAGTTACTTCTGAGAACTGCCACAAGAAATATTCCAATTAAGCTAAGCAAATTACCCAAACATAGCCATCATTACTAAAAAGAGAATTGCACTTGTTTCCATAAAAAATTCATCGTACAGACTGGAGCAATATACAGTCCTTGGATATATTATTAAAATAAATGTAATACATTATAATTAAATGGCTCTTAAATGGCAGTAATTACCTAGAAGCCCTGCACAGAGGAGCACAGGTGGGCAGCGCACACAGAGCACGCAGCGAGGAGGCAAAACAACCGCCGCCGCTCCGCGTACGCGCCCTTGTCAGCGCGGCCTCCCAGCACAGTTGATGTAATTAAGCACAACAATACAGGTTTATTATAGAAGCAAATGGAAAGCTGTAGGCAGGTCTGAGCCACGCTAAAGGAGAATTCAATTAAGTCTGCAGAAGATCTAATTATGCAACGCTGGAACCAAAGCAGACGAACTGGAGCTGCTCAGCTCTGACACTTCTTTCTAGCTTTTTATTCTAGAATTTCAAAGATAACTTTAAAAAAATTATGAAGGAAGAAAAAGAGGAGCAGTTGATCTGAAATATAATGCATTTTTAATACAAAAAAAAAAGCAGGAGAGAGACATTTCCCAACTGACAAGGCCCGTGCGCACCACCACAAGCTTCTACGCCTCAACACACAGACGAGTTGTTGCTCTTTATCCAGAGCAGTGTGGAAACGGGGCAGGCGCCCGTTGCAGCGGCCTGCACGTGGGGGAGCGCAGGCCGCTCGCCCCGCTCCGCCCGCAGCCCTCGCAGCACTGCCCTCGCCTCGCACCTGCCCGTCCAAAGCAGCCGGTCACGCTCATCAGTTGGGAAGGAAACAGGAGTTTGAGGGGCTGCTTTAGCGCCCCGCACGGCAATGCCAGCTTAAACCCTGCCCAAGCCTCCCTTTGCTACCGCCCATTGCAAATTACAGCTCTTTTTAAAAGGCAGGCTCAGGGAGATTTATGACTGCTTGGCAGGTGTTTTGGAGTACACTTTTTAGGCATGATTTCCACTGCCTGCTGAAGACGCAGGTTTTTAGGTAGCATCACTATAAATAAAATATTAAAAATATATTAAAATAGTTTAAAACATTTCTGCATGCTGAAAAGAGGTTTGTCTGTAGAGGACTGTAATACTGGTCAGCTTTACAGTTTAATGCACACAGCATGAGACAGAGAAACTCTAAGAAACTGGGGTCTATCCTGAGAAATCAGAGGAAAGGAGCATTTCCCTTCCTGTGATGGCCTGTAATGACCAGGGAGCTCTCAGTGATTGCAGAAGAGCTTTGCACCAGCCAAAGTGTTTTCATGGGACAGTAACAACTTTAAATCACGATGCAACACAGATTTTTAATACTCAGAATATAAATAGCTCATTAATGCCTGAATCAACAGATTAACGCTACTAAATAAATGAATGAAATAGAAGGGAAGCACAGGAAGCAGAAAGCTACTGCATGCAGCAATAAAAAGAATTCTTGTTAGTATAAAAAGCGCAAGTTCAAAAAGGTTTCCCCTTCTAGAATAAACATTATGTATAAATTATGGATCATTATAATGTGATTTGGGCAGACATTAATTCATTAGGCCTGCAGGGATTTGGGCAGAATCCTTTCAGATAAGCGGAATCACATCTTTGGTGATCACGTGTTCCTCAAATCATGCCACGGTTGTTGGTTCAATTATACTTTCTGAAATGCTCCGCAAATACAAAATGATAAAAACTTCTTTGGTGATCTCTTCAGCATCCCAGTAATGTGTTACGAATGTAATTCCAATGCATTCGCATCTAAGGTATCTATTTTCACCCTCATTTAATGTATCATCCTCCAGAGAATTCATTTTGAGAGGGAATACGTGCTCTGACAATTCTTCAAATATTATGATACACTGCAAGTAATATTGCTAGTTGAGAAGAGGCTCATTATTTGGAAAAAAGGTTATTTAATTATGTATGTAATTCTTAAAATCATGCCTATTACCCTGCTGAAAATCTCCAAGCTACTAAGGAATAGCAGAGCTCTCACAGCAGAGCTGATAGCACCTGCACCATATGGAGATCATATTCAATGCAATAACATTACAAACTCAAAATCCATTAGAAGTAGTACAGGGAGAACATTGGAAATCCAGAGCTGAAGAAAGGCTAGAGTAGGAAAGATGTCATTTAATTTTGGTTGATATCTTAAAGGCAAATACTTTATTTTTAAATATCATGCTATCATTTATTTTTTACTAGATACTGCTACATTTATATATGCATTCAGCAGTGCAGAACAACAAAAATACAAAGGGGACTAAAATGCCAAGCCTGTTTATTTTTATCCAACAGGCAAGCATCAATTGCCTGTAAAACAGTGTGTGCTGACAGTGCAATTAAATATAAATTATCTAACGTTAATCTTGCGTGTCTGTGGCACCTGCCGTGCACCAGATACCGACTGAGCGAGGACACCTACAAGAGCGGATCTCTCAGAGCCCGTCTGGAAACCGTCTTTCTGCCCCAGCCAGGAAGCCCGGCCACGCGGGAGCGCTCAGCAGCACGAGGCTGGTGCCCCTTGTAGACACCAGCGTGAGCAGCTCACAGCTCCACTGCACATCACACAGAGACTTTCTGATTTCCATGTCTACTCGGGGCCATTTCAGAAGCAAAGTTGGACAAAATGTGAAAGCCAATATCCCTACGATTTGACTTTGCTTCATTGTTAATCTCTGCCTCTTCGCCACTTGTTTCACTGTCAGTGCACAAAGCACCTGGTGAAGTCCTGCACAGCAGCTGCTGTGTATTTGTCTTAGATAACTCCAATGTCCCAGGTGCCTCATTAGTGTTTATAGCTACCAATTACCTGTGTGTATAACAATGGCAACAAACCCCCAAAAAGACAGATAGAAAAGAGATATCTGTTTCTGACACCTTCTCTTCCCAAGACTTGGCCACACGATCAGGTCGGTACCTAGGTAATGAGCTTTGCTAAGTTTGTGCTCAGAAAGTTTGCACACTGGAAAATGCTGTTTACATAAGAGGAAAACTTGCCCAAGCAGAGTTACCTGCAGAGGGAACAGGAGCAACACTTAGGTCTGAACACCTTGTCATCAATCACAGCTTCCTCTGCGTACCTAAAGGAGCAATGCTAATTCTGTAAACACAAGGAGACTGGTTATTGAAAATGTTGAAAGGCAGAAACACAGAGAACACTGACCGACCAAAGGGACAACTTGTACCATCCGGTCTGGGGCAGCTAATTTCAGGATCCACGTGGGGATCCTGCAGAGTGAACGCCAAGAGGCGGCTACAGCTGAAACACCACAGAGCACCCACCCGTCCTGCTCCTCACACCGACCGCAAGGGCCATAAGGAACGCGGGTCAGACGCATCCCTTCCTCCCCTCTCCAGACTACAGGCCAAACATCCAGACTCACTCCCGTTTTGCAGACTGTGCAGGTCCACAAACACTCAACTGACCATCCAGCCTGCGGTTCTGCAAAGTTTGCTTTCACTCAGCTCACTAGGGTTATTGAAAAATAGCACTTTTGGCTGCAGCTATTCTTACAAGGTAGCAGCTACATAAACTATAAGCACACTTCTACTATTTATTTTATTAAATGTTCTTATTAAATGTTTTTATTGAATGACTCTAAACAAGTCACTTCAAATTTGGAATAACTACACTTTAAAATAATATTTTATTGTAAGGAAATTAAACAAACAAGAAGTTTCAGGACAGTTCTACAGAA
>JAUBOD010000907.1:2012282-2035330 GCA_032353885.1 Nothura maculosa | reverse complement strand
TTTATACACGAACAGTGGCGTCTCTAACTACCCACCTTAAGCACCATTAAGAGCATCAACAGAAAAATTTCTCCAAGTAAACAACATCGCTGTGTTCTCCCCAAGAAAGTCTTACTCCACAGAAACACTCTTCTGTGCCATTCAGCAGCATCTAGTTACACTGATATAGTTACATAAAGTAAACGAACAGCAAATAAATGTAAACATATTAACCAGAATAATCAGATTCCCCAAGAAATTCATTACCTGATTTTGATGAATACTACACAAATTAGTACCTTGATGATTTTAGGAGACCTGTTCAACTACTGATTTAAAAGAATTAGGACAGGAGACACATGTGCTTTGCAACTTGATATATCTCCTTTTTACATGAACCTCATCATTTTTTGCCAAGTGTCTTAGTGTCTGCCCTTTTTCCAGCTCACTGCATTTGACCCATTCCTCGGATGGGTAAATGTGGTGCCAGGTTGTGCAGAGCCAGGCTGCCCTCGTGGGATGCCCACCAGCCACCCAGAGTGCGATGCAGGGTCACACGAGCAGAGGAGCCTCAGCCAGGATCACCCATCAGGAGCAGCTGATGGGTCCAGGTGGGCGTTCTGCTCGCATCCGGATCACGCGCACGATGCCTGTCTCACACCTGTGTTCAGCTGGCTTCTCTTGAAGAACTTTTTTCTCAAAAAATAAATCTTAATGTTTAATATGTGACAAGGGGGTTCTAATGAGCTCAAAAGCCCTAGTAAGTACAGAAAATAAAGGAGAACTTGAAACAGTGGGAAGGATCTCTCCGAGTGACCCATCAGCAGCACAACACAGTATTTATAAGGGATCGAGTGGCAGGTAGGCAGGTAACCCAGGCATCAGAGTTTCTGCTCCTTGCAAAGCACATGGCCAAAGCTCAGCAAGAAGAAATGGAAAACACATTTGCCCAGTTTTGCCAAAGAACTGCCACGTCAAAAGGAGGAAGCCTGAACCCTCCCAAAGCCCAAATTATGCCGTCTAAAATATTACCCGGTACAGACCAGGTGGATTTCTCAGTTTGTAGCACCAAAGACATTGTACTTGCTTGCATACTTTCTACATTGTTTATTTTCTTCTTTTGTTTTCCACACCACCTTAAAGCATCTCCCTTGCTGGCAGAGATAATTTATCAAAATATATGACGACTAGAAGAGTGGAAAAGTAGACTAGAAGAATAATTATCAGTCCTCATTCAACCCAAGCAGTTCCAGTAGCTGGACATATTCGAATTCAGTTTTAAGAAATGATTCAACTCTTACAATGGCCTTTAACCATTAATATCAGTATAATCACATATTTTGGTAGCAAATTAAAAAATACAGGTAAAAATAACAACCCATTAAGCTGAAGTGCAGCCAATATTGCCGTTATTACTGTTTATCTTAGCACATACAGAATGCAAAAACAAAAACTAAGGCTCGTATTTCAAAAGTGACCACAGAAAGAACAAATACTATTCCACATAGCATAGCTGCTATATCAGTAATTGGCAACCTTGTACTATTATAATGCTGCAGATTCTATGGCACAAGGTTGCCAATTACTGATGTCAATTACATAACAGTTGCTTCCTTGTTTCCTTCTCCTGCAAAAATACCCAACAGGTCAACATGAACAAGACAGTGCTCCTATTACAGGGCTAGAAGAATAGAAACAGAAACTGGAGATAAATGTTTTTTGCAACTACTGTGAGTCATAAGGAAGTGTCAGCTCACCTCACCGCTCAGATCAATTATAAAACATGTATAGGAAAACAAACTTAACCAGGTTTCATTTCAAAAGCGACGTCTAAATAGGCATGCTGTGAAGGAAGAGGAACAGCAGGCTAGTAATGATGACTGTCTGGAATTAATGGAAAACTTGCTCAGGCTTGACATGTCAAAAAATTGCTTGAGAACACTTCACACAAGCAGAAACACAACCTCAAAGCACCTCCAGGGGCAGCAGGATTGAGGCTGCGCAGCTGAGGGGAAGCACCTCTGAGGTTGCTCTATGTTCTTAGGTTTGCTAATGAACGAGGAGACTTTAAACTTGCTATTTCAGACCACCAATGTTTGTGTTTTCCTCCTCCTATGGAAGAGGAGGAACAGTTATTCACTGCTTATAGACAGTAAGTTATTTTGAGATACGTAAGACATCGTTTTGTACTTTGTATCAACTTTGCCCTCATTTGGCCATTAATCAGTATTTGTCACATGCAGCTCTGAACTTACCAAGTTCTACTGAATGAAGTGGCTAGAGGATGATATACAAGTTGCAATCTGATATTTTTCCAGAAAATACCACCAGGAAAAGTAGATTTTCTTCATGGTTTTCTAGATATAATGGTTAAACAGCTACAGTCTCTCTTCAGCAACAAACTTGAGCACCAGAGGAGTCTGAGGAAGAGGCCTGTTCTTCAGCAAGGAGTTTATGTCAAATTGAAGTTTGTATGAATTCACAGTGCTCTGCCCTAACCCACAAACCACTCTTCCAACCTTCCAGAAGACTGAGGCAATACGGTAGGTCCCCTTAATTTTCAGTACTAACATCCCATCCCGTTCTGATCACGAACGGCCTAAGGCCGATACCAAATTCAGCACTTCCAAACCACATTTGGGGCATTCTGACCAACAGGGTCTTTTACAGTCTGAAGGACCAGAAATACTGTCATTTGGCCTGAACTCCGAGGCAGAGAGGCTTCAATCACACAAAGTACTTGCTTCTGAAGTGGACCTCAACAAAGCAGAACTCCACCAGCAGAGATGAGATTCCTGCTCCACGCTGTGAGGCACTGGGCTGTGCAGCGCAGCCGCCTGCATCCTCCTCAGCTCTCCTGACAGAGAGTCAATCAATGTCTGGTCAATAATTCAGAGGGGAAGAAGATAATGCAGTGCCTTCCAAATTTTGCATAATCAGCTCTTGGATTTAGAACTTTTTGCAGTAGATAAATCCCTGAAATGGTTAGAAGTTCTTTGTGATAACCAGCTGCATTCTTTTCTTTTTTCTCTCTTTTGATTAAAACTAAGAAAAGCATCAGCTAGACTTGAGAAAAAATAAATTAGGGGAAAAAAATCTATGTAATTAACCAGAAAAGATGGTGTAGATTCATTTAAATGCTTTTAGCTTTATATTTCAGTAATTATGCTCCTCACAAAATAATATGTCCAGACATTGAAATAAAGCTTTCAAATTGCTGCATATAATTTCCCCAGGCATGTCATATTCATGAATCAGGTGAACAGTCAAATAGAAGAGTGATCGAATTTAAAGTATTCCTTTTGCCAGATCAAATATTAAAAGAATAGGATAAAGGACCTGCTCTTTCCAAATGGTGCAAGTGTGAGAAACACTGCTTTGATAAGCTGTCTGCACTTGCTCAGACTCAACTTTTAAAAAACAGAAGTTCCAGACTGACAGGTCACAGCATGTGTCTCAAAATCTCAGCTGTCAGACTCCGAAAGGACACGTGGAGTTACACTATCAGTGAGCATCACAAGACCACAATATTGTCTCGCTAAAATAAGTGCAAGTATTGATTTACAATTCAGGCTTTCAGTCTGTAGTTGGAAGAAACAAGAACGGTAGAAGGTGCATATGCCTCTATGGAGCCGTCTGGACTATGGGTGTTCGTAGCCACTGATTCTCTGTGTTTATAAGAGATCTATAGAAGATAGTTGGTAAAAAAACTTATCCCGAGCCTGGGATACCACTTGAACGTAATATATTTCTGGAGAGAGACCTGCAGAAGAAGGAAGGGGAATCTGTCTTTCTGCTCCTCTTTTCCCTTAGCCCCTTTCAGAAATCTTTTCCTCTACTTCCTTTCTGCTAGCTTGAATGAGAACAGAACCAATTACACAGCTTCCCAGAAAGAGAGAAATCTATGACAGTGAAGCATGCAGCATCAACACAAATCAATAACTACTGCTTTACACAGAGCAGCAGTAGATGGAATCTATAAAACTGCATCAGATCAGAGGTCATGAAACAGCATCATTAAACTGGAAACCCACAGAAAGCAGTTGAGCAAAACTCTAATACCGGCAACCTTAGGCAGCAGAGGAGAATCAAGCTGTGAACATCTAAATTCAGCATATTAAATGACTATGAGGCAAAGATTTAATCTGAATGCTCAACAAACAGGGAAGATGCAAATTACCATTGCTATTTCAAGCATTAATGTCATCCAACTATCAAAACGTTGCTAATTCCCAAGTTTTGTTACAACATTTTATTACTTCTAAGTGATAAAAGCAATGAAAATATCACTAGAGACCCCGAACCTATTAAAAAAACCCGCTAATTAACTGCAGAATTATAAGCACAAAGATACCCACAGCCTGCTGATGGACAAGCGCAGCTTTGGGCATGAACAGCGACTCACAAATCCTCTTAGACAGATTCCCCTACAAGCTGGGGAGCTCTATGCCACACCATGAACAGCAAATTCAAGAGCTCGGATGAAATGCCACACACAGGTTAAGTGCCGTTTCTGACACACATCAAGATCCTTGTGTCTGTTTTGAAATACAGCCCAGGTTATTTTTTCCCCCACTATCCCATTTTTTCCCCCGCTGTGACACATCACTGGTTTCAGAAGTTTCTTCATTCACACAAGAGCATATACAGGAACACACCAACTTATTGAGCTTATTTTCTTCAGTCAGCTCCATGGGAACACGTCAAACTTCAGGGGTTTGAGACATGCCCGTAAGGCATCGCTCTACTGACCGACCAGCAAGACTGCCCCTCACGCCTCTACCAGGCACCACAGTGTCCCCTTCAAAGGAGTAAAGCACCATTCAAAGCCAAAGGGGCACTGACAGAGGAAGGAAGAGGGTTAAACTCCTGCAAATAGAGAAATAATCCCCTGCTTAAGAAAGGGAGCATTTTGTTAAATTAGTACAAGTTCTTAAAATAATAATAATAATAATAATAATAATAATAATAATAATAAACCACCACACACACACACGACTAATACGACTAGTGAGGTTTTACTTTCTGCTCCAAGTAACACCTGTTATATTAAAGAATGTCATGATGTCCCAATTGAAATGTGAAAGTGCAAGTAAGCATGGAAAATACATAATCTTCTTCTCCCGTTTGAAGGGAACTGGTGGGGCAAAATATCTGCGAGTTCAGCGGAGCACCAGGAACATCAGCACCAGTGGAAAGCACGGAGAGGTTGCAGCTTCTCAGTGCTATTTACCCAATAAAGCATTTTACAGACAAGCAAGAGACCTTTACTGGCCTGAAGATTTCTATAAATGTCAGGGAAGCTGTTAAGAGGTGATAATTTAATGGGCAAATCCTTGGAGATATTTATACACATATACACCCTGGTGTGCATACAGCCAGACAGACTTTATATATTTATATAAATATACACACAGATAAAATTATATTCCTACAGATGCAACTGATAGGAACCTTGAGCTTTCCTGCACCTGCTCCAGTTTCTGTGATAAAGACACAGCTTCCCGAGTTCTTAACTGAATCCAGCATGTCTACAACTTTTATAAGAAACTATACAATTCGGCTACATGCAATTCCAAAGAATGTTCATCTCCACAACCACTCTGAAAACACAAAATGTACACACACACACACACACACACACACACACACACACACACACACACACACACACACGAGCATAGCTTCTCACAGTGAACATCCATAAAATACTGCCATCACTACCAACACCCCAAGTACATCTCCTTAAACACGGGATAACAAAAGTGTCCCTGGAGACTCAGATGCAAAGCAGAATGAATCCTTCAGTCATTCGTCCAAAGACCAAAAAGCAACTACACTTACAACACACATGCAATCTACAGGGACTGCAAAGAAGCTTACAAATCTCTTCTGAGCACCATGTTTGCTCAGTGATCTGTCACAAAGTATAGATCCTTTCTTTTATTAATACTGTGCCTTTTGCATCTTGCCTCCAAATTCAATAAGATGCCACAGGTAAAATCTCTACTGAGGACAACAAGATATTTCTCAAGTACTATTCAGCTACAGAATAAAAATTAGGAATAAGTAAGGGGTAATTCTTTTTTTTTTTTAATCTGGAAATAAAAATGTAATTGGTTTAGAATACAATAGCTCATCCTAGCGCAGTGCAGTCCTGGTCTCCGTGACCAAATGCTGCATGACAGTTATCAGAAAGTTAGACTGCAGGGCATCCAGAAGTGCTTAAAAATTCTCTCATGATGGTAACCCAAGTCAGGTAGATTTCTGTCACTGCCCCATCTGCAAAGTTGACGGTAAATACCCTGGTGAAATTCAGACAATTGATATTTATCTATCTTAATAGCATCTCTCCAAGAAGTCCTTAGCTTTCACACTTGAACTTCAGTCCTTCTGCTCTTCACAGGATTCTTCCTTCCCTAAAAGCCTGCAGTGTGACCAGCAGGGGAACCTCTGTATCTGCCTTTGCAGTGCACGAGAAAGGGCCTTTGTGGGTGCTGGCCGCTCTCCGTCCTTGGGCCCCTCCAAGGGCCGGACCACACAGTGAAGCTGCGGCTCTTGGGTGGTGCAGAGCCTCTCACACCCAACACAAACTGGGAGAGTTTTACCTTCCAACAAGGGAGGAAGCTGCGGAAGCAGCACGTTTCCCTGTCCCTGAATCCGAAGGCGAGGTGGTATAAAACACAAAGGCTCAGTGGAGGGAATAATTGCTGCTGAAGCATGGCCAGTGTGTCACCAAGAGGCACAGAAGGGATGAGCGTTTTTTGGCTGAAGCACGAACTGTTAAATGGGCCAACACAGGAGCTGGCACCTGATCCAAGAGAGATGTTTGTGTCTCCAAGGAAGTGAAACAATGCCTGGTTTAATTAAGATAAAACATTATATTAAGTCCCATACAAGAAAAAAAAATAGCTTTGTGAAAAAGTAATTTTCATCAAAAAGTTTGTTGAAAAAACTATGAGGAATTCAAAATGACACTGCCTCTAGAGGCAGTATGTGCCAAGAAGAGACCCTTCTGCAACTGAGGCAAGTGAAGGCAAAAGTGAAGCTGAATTTTATCAGATCGCATTTTATAAACATTAACCACCATGGTGTTTTACTCTCTTTCCATTAAACTCAATACAAGAAAAGCTGTTCTCCACAGCTGCAAACCATTGACCTGGGCACCATGTCAGACCGCACACTGCCCAGCATCTCAAAAGATAGTGCCCTCATGGGAACCCTAGAGCAGAGGAAGAGACCTGGTATCACAGAGAAGAGGCAGAACAACCTTCCAGGGAACAGTTATCACCTCCAACATTCTTAGCAACAAACATGGAATATAGGGAGCATGCCCAAAGAGGGAGCAATACTGTAACAGCCACTTCTTGGCAATTACTTAGATTCCCCTGCATACACAGAACTGTTTTCAGCAGTGTATTATTTATCCTGAGGCACACACCGGCCAGATCTGCTCTCAGACAGGTAATTATTTCATCTACTTTTCACCTTTCTTTTTAGCTTCTCACTAGAACTGCTATTTTGTTATCTTTCCAAGTTTTATTATTATTCTACTTGCCAAAACTGGGACCTTCCAAACACTAACAAAGAAACAACAATATCAGAGCCCCAACTTCCATTTGAAATAATTACATTGTTGGCTCCAAAGACCCAAGTGTGTGATCCAAACGAATCTATTTGCTTCAAAGAACAGAAAAGCAGTAATGGAACTTCACTGGTTCTAAGCTCTTGGGCTTAGATTAATGGGACAGCACAAAATAATTGTATTGATTCACTGAACACTTGCACTGAAATAATACTCAATGTTAAGACAGGGCAAAAATACTGAGTATGCAGAATCAATTTGGATGCATTGTTGCATGGACAGAGCTTCACTCTTGGAACAAGGTGCTGCAGTAACACAGTGCAGCCTCCCTGCACTTGGGCTCATGTGTCGGTCACCCTGTGGCCTCCGCACAGTCGCAGCAACAAGAGCGCGTTGGGCTGCTGGGCGACTTGTCTGGCTGTGCCCACGGCTCCTGCCTGGGACACTGGGAGAAACCTGGATACAAAGACACTGAATTCAACAAGGAGCAGTCAGAGGTGAAGGAAGATCAGCCAGATGAAAGGGAAAAGGCACCCAACTCTAGCTACCATAATCTGATAAGATTGTTGAGCCAAGTATTACACAGCAATGAAGTCACTAGTGTGAGATTTACCTGGTTTCTTACAGAGAAAGTACGTACGTGATGCACACAATGAAACTGAAGTTGTTTCTCTCAGTTGGGCTGAGGCTAATGTTCTTCGTATTCACTTCAGTGATGCCAAAGAAACATAGCTTTATATGTAGAGGAAAAAAAAAAAAAAAAAAACTCTAACAACACCAGGTTGCTTTACACACCACAAAAACTTTATAAATGTATCTTAAAAACAGCTGTAGGTCCACTTGCCCAAACTACTTCTCAGCACATTGCATTCAAAAGAATGAGGCACTCTCAAAGCCACGGTAACAGGCCAGGGGAAATGCCCAGGTGGCGACACCTGTCACTGTGCCCCTCAGGTACCTCACAGAATAGCATCGCTAGCTCCTTTCATTTGGGACCTTTGGATTTCTCCAGCCACAATACATTAGTTAACTAAAAAACTAACAAAGCAATTGCAGAACTGAACTACACATGAAGAGATTTGTACCCATTTTTAATAACATTCACTGTAGTTAGATGGTGTTCACCCTGGTATTTTCTGTGAAATATCATCCAAACAGTTCAGTAATCAGGCTTATTTTTTTTTAATTAGCTATGGCAAGATGGAGTAGGATAACCAATTAAGATATTTGTTTTAAATATGTTTTCTGCCAGTGTTTTTGCACACAGACCTTAAAGTCCAAGCACCGCATGCTGAGGGAGCTTCCTTCCTGGGATGTGAATCAAATTCCCCCCTGGAATCATGGCTACAAAAATCTGTTCTCCTGTTGTCAAACAATTTACATAAATCCTGAGCACAAACAACAGTTTGCAGCATTTACAGTCATTTATCTCTGCACAACCATAACTGAAACAAGGAAGGTGCTGGTGTTTAGCCCTCTAGGAAGTCTAGAATAAGGTCTCTTATACCTAACAGATAGGGGGATTTTTAATGACCCAAAGCAGTAGCAAGTCACAGTTTGTTCTTATGTGCACAGAGGTCAAGCTCTGCTCATTTACTGGCGTAGCAAAGTCCTGCCTAGCTCTTGTTAGGATGTCACTTACAACCTTCATGCCATGACCTCCTGCAACCAGCAATGAGTTCAAATATAAGGTCATAACAGCAACACTGGATTGGGTTCCCACCCAGAAACATGAGCATCTGGAGACTGATTTGCTTTTATGACGCCCACAGGGTTTCTTTTGTCTCAGGAGGACACCAAGCAGCAAGACCGTAGCCCAGGGGCTCACTGCACCAAGACATTAACCAGGACTATTATAAAGAGCTGCCTGGAAGCACAGGACAAGCAGTGAGCCTTACCCTAGGAGCCTCCTCTAAGAGAGGACCACTGGAGAGGCTACCACTAAGTACAGAAACAACTAATTAACGACAAACTAGTATGATAGAATTAATGTCACACACACTCAGTAACAGAGCATATTCCCTAGATTAGTTTAGTTTTGTGCTCTTCTATGTCTGGGGCAGGTGTAGAGTGTTAACACTAACAGTACTTCCATACACATCTACAACAGATGGAAAAATATATTCCTCAGCACAAGAATCTTTCAGATGTGTGACAGGGAGTTTGAGAGTGGG
This sequence comes from Nothura maculosa, assembly GCA_032353885.1. NCBI lineage: Eukaryota > Metazoa > Chordata > Aves > Tinamiformes > Tinamidae > Nothura > Nothura maculosa. The sequence goes on along the minus strand of JAUBOD010000907.1, from coordinate 2,025,592 downwards.
AAGGAAAAGGCAGTCTGCATGCTAATGAGGTCAAATTAAAATATTTGCATAATTTTATAAAAGTAGCCTGAATCATATTAAGGTATTAATATGTACATATGTTCTTTATATTAATATATGCAGCAAATGCTGTGGCAATTATTTAATCATACAAGGTTTCTGTAGTCCATGAATTGCTGCGCAATGTTCTACATGAAAGAAAAACACGTCTAATTTTACTCTGGGGATGAATGATTTGTCATGCAGAAATGTCCATTAGATTAAACCATTACTAAAAAACAGGGTAATAAATCATCATTTCGAATTAAATGAAGAAGCAGCACCTTTCTCAGTTTGGTTGTTCAGACATAATCATGATAAATGGACATTCTAGGACAGGTGAATTTTACAGGCATCCCAACATACTTAATTAGATTTTGTTTTCTAAAAATGTTCTCCTTTACACTATGAATAGGAAAATAGAATTTAAAGTAACATAAAATACACAAACACAAAGTTTCATTTAAAAAGAATACTAGTTCTTGCAGGGAATCCTACTAAAGTCAACGAGACTTTACAAAAGTGATTTTTCAGAACACAGTGGAATAGTTACTGCATCTTCCTTTATACTGGTACATCTCTGTCCATGGGCATCCAGGGAAAGAGAACTGAAGGGAACCACCACCAGTGCATAGCGCATCATCAGCACAGTAAAACGGTAGCCTCAGCATGGTAAAACTGTAGTCAATAAGCAAATAAAAGTATTCTCAAAAGCAGCTGTCCTACCTTCCAACAGCGGCTTTCTTGTATTAGCATTAGCTAAGTTAATGCATACTCAAACCTTCGGGAAGTTATTAAATCCAGAGTCTGTATATATTCTGCTTCCGTATATTTACCACTGTCATCACAGAATGGAGGAAAGCAAGCTACGGGTGAATTTTCTTAGCATTAAATCCAATTTCTGGCCACAAAGGGAGAGGCTGGATATCAGCTCAAATCAATAAATAAATATCTGTGAGTGAGCAAGTCTGCACATTTGGCCAGCCAGGGTTTCCAGGAGCAGGAAAATCAGCACGGTCGGCAACTTAATAAGCACAAAGACAGGAAAGTCTGAACAAGTTTGAGGCAAAGGAAGAACTGAAGAGACATTTTATTTTAATGCAATAATAAGCAACCATGATGATATCCCAAATGAGATATTCAGCAGAAAAAAACAGAACAAAACAAGAAACAAAAAACCACATACACACACGACAACAAAAATCCTTAAAAAGTTACATCTGCCCAGCTTGGATACAATGCAGAAGGGGCCCAGCATCAATATGGGAATGAGCTGATTTGGTTTGTTCGAGTTGTGCTGAAGCAAATCGAAGCAAAGGAGCCCAATGCTCCTCTTCATGCGCCCGGTGATGTGCCAGCACGGGAAGGGCAGTGGCAGCCGCTGGCCTCGTGGACAAAACGCTCTGTGTTTGGGCAGTAAGGAAGTAAAACTTAATATCACGCCAGCAAGCGCTCATTGGGCTCAGAAAAAACTATCTTGGAATACTAATTACCCAACAGAAGAACAGAGATTGTCCTATTAAATACAGTGCTATACACTGAACAAACGTGAACGGAGCTAATTTAGGACTATGCCAAAGGAGCAGGCGGGCAAAAGCCCTCAGGCACTACTGAAGATTAACATGGTCGGCAGAGTCAGAAACTGTCCGGAAAGGAAAGGAAATGGAGGAGAAGAAGAAATAGATAAGTTATTAAAGAGCGCTGATGAGGAACTCGCTGTCCTAGGCCATAAGGAAAACCCTAGTTAAGCTTCACTTGTAATGAGCATGTGTTTAATCACTTGCACAGCACAGATACATAATCACCTATTCCAGAACATTGGCCAAGAAAAGCACGCTGGAAGCTGGCCAGATACTAAAGTTCCTGGAAAGTGCTAAATAGCTTTTATTACACACACAATATAAATATTAAATAAGGGAGAGAGTAAGTCAGTAAGTCAGACACCATTTATGGAACTTCTCTTTGAAATCCATTTCATACATGAATTACAAAGGCTTTATGAAAACTGCCATAATTTCATTGAGAATCCACATAATTAATACTCCTTAATTAATATTAAAGAAATAGAAAAAAAGGATTACTGTTGGAACTTCACTTCTGAAAAGGAGCCTGGGGGAACCCCACCTTCTCCGGTCACACTATGGACTGGTTTCAGCGTGAATCTTGAGGCCATTTCAGCGTTTACCTCAGGCTGGGCTGGCGGCGCCCCGAGCACCAGCACAGCTCGCACGAGCCCAATGGCCCTGACAAGAGGCTCAACACATTTTCCACCACTCATGCAACAGTTACTAAGGGGAGATTCAGCTGGGCATATAATCAAGTCAAGTTACTGAAGAAAAAGGAGTCCTTCCCATTAATAAAAACTTCTGTATTACTAACATATGCAAATATTAACAAACATTAGAATTCATACATGTTAATAACTGACTTCTATCAGAGATACTAATGCTTATTTGCTCCATGAAGAACTAAAAAAGATCAGAAAAGCTGAGTTGGAAGACCTTTTTCTCCTTCTTTGGTTTATTTTATCTATGTGGAAAATGAGTTGGAAAAACCTCCAGCTCAAAACTAACATCCAGGACCTTGCAGTAAACGTTAAAAAATAAATAAATAAATAAATAAAAAATAAAAATAAATCCACATTCCTCCAGATTTGACACTCCTGATGCTAACACTGAGCCAAAAAAATCTTGTAACAAACCCAAGACAACCAAGGAGATGTGATGTCTACCCCAACCTCTCCTTTGGGCGGCTAGAGGAAAGGCAAGAGCCCCTGCAATTGCCCTTGCCAAGGTCATAGCTCTAGTGCATAAAACCACACAAATCTCTCCTCACACAGTTCCATGCTTCAGAGCTACATGTGCAAAGGAGAGTTTACTCTTGGTATGGTCTAGCATGTCTAAGAAAACTCCCTGTACACAGGGAACTTCTTCCTCTCCTTCAGCTAGTGTTACTTTAACAATAACCAATTATGAAGAGTTTGAAGCAAGATTATTGAGAAGAGCGGCCTCACTTCCCCACAGTAATGCTGCTTTGCTAATTAACAGTACGAACGGATTAGAGATTTCTGCTGAAGAGAACGCTGAGAAATTAGGCGCCTGCAGTTGTCATTATGGTGCTTAACACTAGTCTTAACCAAGGACCTGCACATTTACTTTATCTATGTTAATTATTATTAAAAAGAAAAAAAAACCAACCTGAAGGTTTATCTCATTTTCCTGTTGATTCAATTTAGTCACGATTCTGCCCCATATTTCTGCTAGTCTGAATCATAAATAGGATGCTTACCCCAGCTAAGATATTTTACAGCACTCTTCTCACCTCAATTACCTAGAATTAGTTTGAAAAAAAAAATCAGGATCAAGGTAGTTGGACTATCCATTAAGGAGGAGAAACTGTGAGAAATTTCAGCTAATTATGAAGTGCTTAGGCTACGTATTTATGGCAGAGATGTCTTGTAAAATACGGGCTAGACTTTTCACCTCTAACTCCCTCTCATCGTAAGGAAAACCTTTACACCTGAATTAATGATGCTTTAAATCCTGATAACAGCTCAATTGGAGCTTTCAAAAATCCATGGGATATTTTCATGCAGTTCTTTGACTTGCAGAAAGGATCAAGAATAAATATTCCTACCATAATATCCTTCAGAGCCTGCTGGACTGGATTTGCTCGGTGGTTAAGACAGAAAAATGTCCTGAAAATCAAAAATAATAATCTTAAAAAATAAAGAACTAAATTTCAGAAGCTAAACACTGAGGGGTTTCTAAACATCTCACTCTTAGCAATAATAGGCAGAAAACAGGAAAACAATGTAATAAACACAGCATTCTATATAGAAGAGTACAGATGGATTTTCCTATAAAGCCCATTAGAACACTAAGCCAAACTTTTTTTATGATGTGCTTCAAAATGCAGCAAAATTTCATACACTGTTATTTTCACTGAAGATACTGAGTACATTTTTTCCTCCAGACAATCTTTTCTTAAAAGAATAAAAATACATCAAAGCATACTTGTCATTCTACCTTCCTAAATAAAGCCCTCTTGATACTTCACCTTTGCATTTACAAAGTGATGCATACTTTAAAGGATCTGAAAGCCACCCAAAATCTACAGCTTCCAACATCCCAAAGCAAAACAAGACTTCAAAATATCCCAGGAGATTAAAACTAAGAAAATACAGTAACAAAACTTAAGGAATCTCATGTTCTTGCCAGTCGACACTGAACCAGACTTGTGCATTTGTTCACACACCAGAGGTACAGAGAAAGGGCTATTTGCTAATCCCCATCAGGCCACTGCAACCCTGACCATGTACTTGCTTATGAGCGTATGATTTACATTAATGCAAGCACTATCACGCAGTGATAAGGCAATTTGCATCAGGATGTTCACATCATTCAATTATCAGCCAAGAGAAGTACATATATTCATGAAGCTTCCATTATTAATGTTTTAGTATATTTTATATGAATTAGATTAAAAGCCTCTCCTTACAACCTTCTCAGAATAACTGCCTTCTTTTTCTATGTGACAAGACAAAGTCTTGGATGGAAAAAAAGTCCACGTTTGCAAGGACAAAGCCTCTCCCCACAGCATTCTGCTCTTTGCACTGCAGCCCCTCACACATTCAGCTCACTGATTATTACCTAAATAAATCCAAGGGGAGAGAATAAGTAAAAAAGAAACCTTACACATTCACTGCAAAGATCAACACAGAAGAGTCTTGTTTCATGCCACCAGTACAGTTGGCAGCATTAGCAATACTTTATGCTCATGTTCTGCTTTAGTGTCACATTGTTGTCCCCGCACATGGGCACCGTCAGCCCGCTTGTACTGGCGGTTCAATGACACGTGCACAGGTTTCTATAATCGCCAAAGCTGCAGACTACAAACTAGAAACAAATTGATTACCTTGATCACAACAGGAGCATTTGCATGAATCCATTTTTGATCGCGGCACAACTGTTAAGTCAGGTTCCATGAAGCAAAGTAATGGATTAGTCACCACAGCTTCAATTAATGGTTTTGGTTCCCAGTGGCAAATCAATGTTCATCAGCTCTGACTTCCTTGTCAAAAGCAGGCAGGCAACAGCAGCATCTATAGCACTTAATTTACAGACCTTGTAAAATCCAGGAAGCAAGAATTGACAGAAGCATCTGATTTTACCTCAGGACAACATATAAATTATACTCTGCTCTTCTGCTCCATGTTGAGCAGTTTTGGCTAGAAGGGTAAAATAATTCAGTAGTGCTGAGTGCAGATACAAGTTCTGGTTTATCATTACCTTAAATCTTGTTTACTGGCTCTAAAATAACTACATCATCTCTCTCTGATTTCCACTAATGAGTGCTAAACAATTTCTGCCCAGTAAAATCTGAACACACACGGACAAAACAATTTGAATGAGAGAAACTGAGGGTTGCAGAATCATTGAATATACTGCCTGCAGTGATTTTAAAGAGCCTCCCAAGCGAAGAGTGCCAAAGAACAAGAAATAAGATGTGATTTACAAGTTTGTGCCTTATTTCCACATTGAGAACAGCAAAAATGTAACAAGAATTAAAAGCAGCTATGGGAAAAAAAATTAAATGCCAGACAGGGCGCCTGTCATATCATGAAACCGAGCCGCCCGTGCGATGGTAACACTGCGTTACTGCCACCTAACAGCTCGGGGTGAAGAACCACGGACTGGTGTGTGAAACAGAATTACGAAGGACTGTTTCCTCATTGGTAGTTGTTTCAGTTTATTTCAAAAATATCCAGAAACTTCAGTACATTTGGGGGAAAACAAGAGCAACAGAGTTCAAGTGGTGCCCTAGAGTCAGGCTAAGGCAGAAAAAGGAAGAACTACCCAAACAAGGTCATATTTTTATTTTTTCTGAGTAACATGCAATTTCTTGTTGCATGCAAAAAGCATTGCATTTTGTTGGATACAAAAAAATATTAGAAACATTCTTTACCCAGACAAAAGCTGGAAGTAATGCTATTAGGAAAAAATGAATTTGCGAAGGTAAATAAGGGAAAATACGAGGTGCTCTCTGGTTTTGAAATAAGGCAATAGCAAGGCCTGGATATCCTTTGAGAAAGATTCACTCAAAACCATGAATTTCATATTTAAGGCATTTTTACATATAATTTCCTCACAAATCCGTGAAATGGCTGAGTTTACAACACATCTGCAACAATGAAAACTAAAGAGCAGTGAATTGTTTTTAACCTCTGCTAGAAAACTTCCAGCCCCAGTACTGAAGTAATTTGTATCCCACTGCTGTAAGACCAATGTCAGTAGAGTTGCTCTGCTAGGGAATATGCCTTTTTTGCCACATCAATGCATTTTTGTGTATGAAATTTCTACTGAACTCAACGTGATATGCACACAAACAATAAAGAGACATCAAAATTTTCAGAGAGGTGGTCAAACTTGTTTTTAGAAGACTTTTTCAATTCCCTATGTGTTAGCAGCAATTGTAGCTGATCTCCTCTTCCATCTTTCCACTTCAGCCTTTAAAGTCCTCTTGGATCCTTCACACGAACAGCTTTTCTTCCTGTTCCCAAAACAACACTAGAAGATGTGCCGTAGGCAGCCTTCTCTGCCACGGTGAAAGCAGAGAAACACTGGAGCTGGCACCAGGGAACAGCAGCTCCAGTGGGCTACGTGTGCACGGGGCGCTCCGAGTCTGAGAAGTCTCCTTGAACTCTGCCCAGACAGACCTTGGTTCAGACTCGAGCCTGCAGGTGCCCATGGCAGAGGGCACCATATGCACTTGCTCAAGTGGTTTGTGCGGGATGGATCTCAGCACGTCACAGACACCAGTGCGACAAGGGAAGGGGCAAGGAGAATACCAGAACACTTAGACAACCTGATAACTGCTTTTGTAAACTCCCCCTAAAAAAAGACTCTCTTGGGGACCTTCTACCAAGCTGCTGCTTTTACTTCCACATTATTTTTACAATGGAAAAATATTTTTAAGACATGCATTAAATATTCCTTCTTACAATTAAAGCTGATTAGTTCTTAATCTCCCCACAGAGGATATATAAAAAAATAAATAAGTTACCACAATCATCATCTTCATAGTATCCTAAGGTATTCGTTCCTGTGGTCTCCAAAGGCTTTTTTTTTTTAAGTTAATTTCTAGAGCAAAAAAGCCTAATCTCCTCAAGCTTCCATTAGAGGTTGCATTTTCTAAAGCTCTTCTAATTTCTACTGCCTTCATTTCATTTCTCTCATTGGAGCACCTCTCCCTTTATCCCACATTCTAGGTGGCATCATCCAACCTTTTTCACCAAGAAAAAAAGAGAGTAGTGACTTCCCTCAATTCAAGTAGGAAGCACCGCTGCGGAGACCCCAAACTGAAATTATCTTTTCATTTCTTTTTTCACAACAGCATTGTACCGCTGCCACATATTCTACGTATTTGATTTATGGTATGCTACAACCACCAGAGGTGGCTTTGCTGACCACCTGCCAGGCCAGATATCCTCCATTATTCGTGGGTTACCACAAAGGTCTTTGCACTTACCTGTGTTCGAAGCTTGAGCCCACTTCTCCATTTTAAGATCCCCTTGGATTCTGACTTTAGCCTCCAAAGTCCTTGCAAAAAAGAATCCCATCCATAGCCCACCAGGAGCCTCTATTTTTAAGTCAACTCTCTATCAACAAAGTCTGAGCTGCAGTAACATAACAGCAAAGCTCAAGAGACTCTGACAAACAGAGATAAGCCAGAGAGAGTATGAGCAGCAAGGGAGAATATCAAAAATATTGCTATGCTTTCCCCCCGTTTTCACAGAAAATCCTTATTTTTTGCCTTCAGAGCATGAAGCTAAGCCCTGCAGTTACCAGAGAAGCTGACTCCTCAACACTCACCCTTTCCTGCTTAAAGCAGTAGGGGCAGCCGCACAGATGGGGACAACTGAGAGTCCTCGTCAGCCGTGACGGGGGCCACCTGAGCGTCTGCCTCCCCACCGGCCACAAAACATTTCTACTCTTCCTTTCCTAAACATGTAAAAATTAAACCTCATCTCCAAAAAGCTCTCTTGGTTGGTTTCTTGTTAGTGCTCTTCACTCAGGAGAATTGCTGCTGCAAAAATAAAGCAAGCTTTTCTGAGATGTACTGATTTCTGTGGGAGTTACATGTATAAGGACAAAGAGCAGCCAACTATGTACAGCTGCTAAAACAAGCAGTTGTGTTAGCACAGCGTGAATTTTAAAAACGCAAATATCACAAAACTTAACATTTTGGGGGCTGGTTATTGTCTCCTTGGTTGCATCAGGATGACAGCTGGCTTCTGTGCAGTAACAGATACCGCCCTTGGCAACTCACACACACTGAAGTTCACTTAAGCCACCGAGAGCCCTGGGGTGGCACCCCTGGGGCTGGATCCTGTTCACCTGCCCCAGGAATGCGCTGGACCCGGACAGCCCGACTCTCCTCACCAGAGGCGACTTCGGCTCCCAGTGTCTCTCCATCCTCTTCATTCTTGCGTCTTATGCCAAGGCCTTATTCAAAGAGGACCATACTCTTGGTTGTCTGCTTTTGGAGAGCCCAGCTGAACGTGTATCCTCTGCTCACATGTGCTGTCAACGACCCTTCTGATTTCACTCTCTTTTACAATAAAAAAAAGGTCAAAAGATTGCTAATTTGCATGGAGAGCTGTACAGCTACCATTGACTCCCCAACTATCTGCTTATTCCACAGTCAGACAGTTCTTTTGCATAAAAAAGCTCTTTGCATGGGCAGGGAAAGAGACAATTAAGCACATGCAGGCCACAGAGGTATTTACCATGCAGATAATTAGGTTCATTTTGCATGATATAATATACTTCACTGCTGATGGGCTTACAATACTGTCACAGCTTCTTTGCTTGGTCTCCTTTAGCCTTGGTATTTCTAGATCAAAAGATCACAATTTCCTCAAGCTTCCCTCAAAAAATGCATTTCCCCAAACTCTCTCTTTTATTTTTTTCCTTTCGCATTTCTCCCATTCTGTGTATCTGAGTATCATGTATTTTTGTTTAATTCTTTCTCTTGTATGTAATATAAATTCACAGATGTTAGTAGTGAAGACCAACTTCATCATATTTTTTTTTCCAAACTGGAATAACCTACAAAACTCTGCACAGCTATCAAAGGGAGACTGCTGGCACTATTACCCCAAACATAATTAAGAGATTATTTACTTAAGGACTGAAATACAAGAGTAATTTTACCTGCTAAGAGCTACAAATTTCTCCAACTTAATAGGAACACATTTATTGTATTTCATCTGTTATTCTAATTACCAGCCATATGGCTAAAAAAGAAACACACTTGGTTAATGACAGGGCTGTAAACAGAAATTATCTGTTTCCTACTCCAGAACTTGGATTCCCAGGCCATTCTTAGGGACAAGTGGGAAGCCAAGTGCTGCCTGTATATCCCTGCATCCTACCACTGAAAAGGGTCATGATCAATCATGGAAAGCGTTTGACTATTATGTAGTCCCACATATTACAAACTAATATTAGTTACAAAAGCGACATTAGTTTTGAAACCAACGTTGCAAAACAGTTCTTGTGATAGCACTTCCAATCAAGTTTTATTCTTTCATCAAATGGAATAAGTAAAATCAAATAAATCAAATAAAAATGGGATAGCAAAGAAACTATCCTATGCTAGACTCATTTAATAGTTCTACTGCGAAAGAAAAACTGGGGTAAAATGTTCATTGCTGTTCCTCACACATCAGATCCCATATTGATCGCATTTAGCAAAAATTCTATTCTCAGATACAGGAGGAGAGGGAGAGTGCATGGCCTAAATGTATTCCTCTATCAAAAAGAAAATTCAGAGGTTTCTTATTTTGTGCAACATGGGGAATGGCATTGCTGTCAGTAATCATTAGAAGAATGTACTTTTAAATATAGCTATTCTGTGCAGCAGCTGATATTAGAAATATAGTGATGAATACATTAATGGATTTTTATAGAATGTTGTTTTAAAGAATCTCTCAACAATCTATTTCCAAATTTTTAAGGCTATATAGATTTTTTTAAAAAAAGAATTATTTAAACAAAAATACATTCCTGAAAAGGAACTCCTAATGTTGACTTTGTTGCACTCTATTCTACCTCATTATTCTGGGCATCTCTTTCTTTCACCTAAGTGTAGCATTTAGCTATTAGTGTTGATAATAATGAAACATTACTATTTCCAGATCTGATATACACCTACCGTGAAATGTACTATACCAAAAAGCAATGTCTAATATGTATTTCATTTATTGTAGAAAGTGGATCAAGTAATTTACGAATATTTATGCACTACTGAACGGCTGGACCAAGACTGATGGTATTTTCACTGCAAGTTTTGCTGTTGCTTCAGTTCTCTTCCTCCTAGCAGGAAGGATCCTCTTCCTCCTGGCAGGGCACTGGCCTTTTCCCCAGTCTTGGTATCAAAATAAACTGAGAATCATCAAGTTAAGGCTGAGGAGATACTGGTTCAACGTTAGTGTAATGCCGTAGACAAAACTACTGGTGATTACAGGCAATTTCACAGCTTCTGTGCTTCTGGTTGGGGAGGGTGATCCAGTAAAATGTCAGTGGAGAGAACAGCATTTGGAATGCTGCTAATCCTACTGATGAAGGTTGCAACATTAGTGGAAAGGAGGAGACAACAGGAGAAGGGCATCATGAGCACATATATTAGGAGGATGCAGATTACGATGCAGAGGATATTAAACAAGCTTCTATTTGATGTATTGAGAGACTTACAGTGTCTCTCAATCCAGCTAACCAGAAAGAGCCGTATTTACAGAGCTCAACAAGAAGGGAAAGGTTTTGTCAGGAAAAATGTCAGAACTGAACACAAATCCTCCTAAACAAAGGAGTGAGATGTTTGATCAAGCAAAAACCACATAGTTGGATTATGTAGGTAGAAAAAATAAAAGGAATCAAAAGAGAAAGAACATTGGGAACCGAGCTAGTGCACAGGAAAACAGTCCAACAACCACTTATACCTGCACAGAGGGTATAGGCAGTGTCAGGCAGAACTCTTCCCTTTGCAGCACGGAGGGAGTTTTGCACAGGTCAAAGCACTACCCAAGACACGAGTTTTGCAGAACCAAGCCTATGGCAACCTCGAGGCCAGGCACCCTTGTTTGCTTTTTGCCTTCACAAGCACGTTTACAATACACTTGACAAAAAGACAACAGTGCAAAATCTACCTGCTCCCAGATAAAGAACTCTTGTTAACAAAAGAAGGGGGAATCTCCATATTATTATTTAAGGACACCTTCCAAGCTGTCAAAGTACAGGCTCTTGACCTGTAATGTTTGCCGAGAAGTGCGTCACAGAACAGCACCAGTTCCCAGTAAACTGGCTTTTTATAGCAGCCACACTGTAGTACAACTGGAGAAAAGAATATCGAAACAACTGAGGGCTCTTAAGGGCATTGAAACTGTTATGTAAAAGAAAAGCCGAAAATGGATTTCCTTGCTGCAGTACATGTTTAGTAGAAGAGATGTGTTCAAAGGCAGAAAACTATTTGTCTCTGACTCTGCAATCCTGCTGTATTATTTTTTGCTGTATGCCAGGGTGCTGACCTTTTGAAATACAGCCTTACAGAAAGCAGCTTTTCTAGAGCAGACTATCAGTCTAGAACAATCTTAAGATGCTCATATTATCAATCTTAACAAGGAAAAGAAATCATTCTTCAGAAAGATGGTAAAAAAGCACATTTATCAGACAGCATGTGTGCACAGATACACATATCTTAAGACTTACACACACAGGCATAAAATGTGTATACATATTTTAAATATGACTTCAATTTTCCACATTTCAGCTTAATTTCTTAATATTCACACTTTTATCTTCTGAGTAAATAAGAAAATGCTCTTTTGCACAAGAATTTATTAGAGATGATTTGGAAGACAAAGTGGTCAAAATCTTGACTATCTCTTTGAGTAACATTAGAATTTGCTTCCTTCTGTGGAATTGCAACAATTTATTCTGCTAATCATCATTGTGCTACAAGTCTTCATTAGGTCTTGGCATTGCGGATGCTCCAGTGTTAGTCAAAGCTATACAGCCAACTCTTGGTAATAAAGGAGTCTCTTAATTGTAAACTGGTTACTGTAAACACACCTTAGTACACAACAGAATAGAACCTCATCTTAGATCTTCAAAACCACAGTCTTAAGGTTTCCAATGAACTTCTTGTCGCATATTACACCATCAATGCAATAAAATGTAAGATCTAAGTGTTACCTTAAGTTACAGACATTTTACTGTTTCCCACAATCCTATTAGATACAGCAAGTCAGTAGGATGTAGGAAAGTCTGCTCCTTACAGGAAACCTTGGAAGAAATGTCTGCATGAGAAACACACTGCCCAGAAACCGACTGTTTCAGGATTTCATTTTTGTCTCTGAGAGACCCAAGAGTGAGCACACTTGAATTTCTTCTAAACACTGAGTGTACTAACTACATCAAGGACTTTATTTATTAGATCTTGTCTAAATTAAGCCCTTCCAACAGCAGAACGCTCTCCAGCAACACACAGGAGAACCTCTGGATAAGAAACCGAGCGTGGTGTCCCTCCTCCTGCAGTATTTGGCATGTACTGTTATTATATCATGATCAAATTCTGTCTTGGCTACTTATATTTTGATTGCCAGGCATTCTCTGCCCTGCTCCCTCACTGGACAGCACTTTTTGCTTCCCATCTCACAGGACACTGCAACCTAGCTGTATTTCTAGCCAGTTCTTGTACTTCATTACAGAATTAGACAAGCTGAAAAGCCCCTAATGTTTTGGGCAATACTCAAAGTAAAACTTGGAATTATGTGTGAAATATTTTGCTCTGCAGGACCAGACATTTGGAATCAGAGTGAGATAATATAGTCACACTGAGTAGCATATCATAGGATAAATAAGCCATAAGTTTAAACACAATACAACAGGTATTGAATCTGCATAATCTGCATATATTTATATCTAAGCACAGGATATGCCAACTTTCTTTGGCCTACTGAATTGAAGATTTAAATACGCCCTAAAGAAGTAGACAATTTGACACAGTATAATTTGGTTATAATGAAAGAATTAACTGGGGCAATCCCCTGCTGATGATTATATCCAATTCACCACAGCAGATACAGATGCATAAAAGAATGCACTTCCAAATCTGTAGGTGCACTTACACAGAGCTCTCACCTTGGGAGGACAGGGCAAGGTCCTCTGAAGCTCCCAGAGCAGTCTGATGGCTAAAGCAGGTCAATC
>JAUBOD010000907.1:1984101-2012182 GCA_032353885.1 Nothura maculosa | reverse complement strand
AGAGCTCTCACCTTGGGAGGACAGGGCAAGGTCCTCTGAAGCTCCCAGAGCAGTCTGATGGCTAAAGCAGGTCAATCGGGCAGTAACTGTCTCAGAACTTCCTCATGCTGCTTCCTCTGCATCCAAATCAGCTTCAAAACGAGTGGGACAGCTTTCCTTCCTCCACATGGAAAACCACATCAAAAACCACTTCCAATCTGATAGCTGCAATAGAGAGAAAAAGAAAAGAAACATCCAATTAGCATAAGCAAGGAAAAGCCCAACTCCCAACCAGTGAGTTTCAGTCAAACAAGCACAGCAAGCTTGACTGTAGCTACAGGGATCTCTGCTGCCCATAGTGGCAATGCCCCGAGGTGGTGGCTGCTTCTGATGCCCCGCCAGGCAGGTTGACCCATCCGACACCAAAGGACTTCACGACGGGCTATGGCACCTTACAGGGCAGCCCAATGACAACTTGTCCTGCCTTTGTCCCCTTCATCCCTTGTCACTTGGCTCTGAGACCTCCCAAGCAGCTGCCATACAAAAAACCCTGTGACCAGCAGAGTGCCTGCTCTGGCACCACTAGCTACTGGTTTTTGTGCAGTCATTTCTCTATAATGATGTGACCGGGAAGCCAGAAAGCACCACTATTATTTAATCCTAATAATGAACAACAAAAAAAACCATAGTACTGAAAATTATGCTCCAGAAACTATAAAGAAGAAGCAATTTCATCATATTGTTTTGCTTCTTAACTTAACTTTGGATGGGGAAGAGAGCCAAAGCAGAGTCATTACACCATGCTAGTATGATACACTTTATACTTCCTTTACCAAGGCCAATTCTGCACAATAAAACTTTAAAAGAACAGGGCAGTTAATTTTCCATCTTGATAGCAGCTAAGATAAACTTTCTGAACATAAGATGATTCTCCTGGCTGAGCTACTGCTTAGATAGACCAGATACGTGAATTACCCTATCGATCTCAATAGGGAGTTAACTCTGCGTACTAATGGTGCCCTGCTAAGTGTCAGCCTCTTCTGGCTCACAGATGCATCCAGAAAATGTCCATTCACCTTCCACCTGCCAGCTCTAGCCAGACTCCCTGTCTTGCAGGCTGGTAGTAGAGTCTAGGAACACGCTGCTTCCCAGCACTGCAGGACCACTGCATCTCCGACCTTCCAGGTCAGCAGGAACGCATGTGAACTGTGTTTGTGGCCTGTCCTGCACCTCCTCGTTGTAGTGTCACTCTGTCTTACTGCCCAGCGACAGCACCAAGCACCCAGAGCAGCAAAGGAAACTGCTTGGGCTCCTATGTTATAATTCCTGCTGCTTGAATTCCAAGACTGGGTATGTGCAAGGGAAAGCAATGAGAGGCACATTCTATAGATGATGAGAAGGGAACAAACATCTGTCACTTACCTAATTAGCAACTGTATGCGACTGCTGTTCCAGAAATGTATGCCTGAAAAGCCCTTTTTATTAGTGTGAGAAATGTGTGTATGTGCATTAGAGAAAGCAGTTATACCATGAAAGATTCTGGAAGAATTGGCACTTTTCTCCTGAAACATCTGCACTGTAAGTAAAAGTATCATATATTTGTTTAACTAGCTGAGGAAGAAGGCAATAAATAACATCTTTAGGAAACTTAGCCATCCTTTGGAAACTCCCAACCATCCGTCCTTGCCAAAGAAAGCACTAATGTAAGTCAAGGGCACCACCTCACTAACCACATTGCACAGAGTGAAGAAAAGGCCTTTTTAAAAGGAAAATCTCTAGCAATTAAAAATATAACCAAAATCAAACTCCTTATGGCAGGCCTAGGAAGCAATGGGAGGAGACAGAGATTCAAGTCACGAGGCAGATTTCTTGCACCCCTGCCCGGCCGCCCTCGCCAGCGGCTTGGGCTGCAGCGAGGGCTCCCTGCAGCAGGGCCAGCGCCGGGCCCAGGGCCCAGGGCCTCTCGCCCGCGACACTCCCGCAAACAACCACCCCCAGCAGAGGGGACCAGCGACCCCGAGCTCCGGCCGAGGCTGCTCCGGCGCTGCCCATGTCGGCAGCTTTGCTCCGCTCTGGGGCCTGGAAACCCTCCCTGCTGTTCAGTGGAGCTGCTTCCTGCTTCCCATCTGCTTCCTCCTCCCACGCATAAATCCCGCTCGGACACTCTTTAAATCCAGCTTACCGTGAGAGGCAGCCCACGAGTAATTGCTCAGAATTTCAATTGACTCTGTTTATTTACTAGGCCTGCCAAAACTGTGAGGAGGTGCAGGATTTGATCTGTCACATTCCTTCTTCATCTGCTAACTGCTCGGCTACTTTAAAATCTGCATGTGCGATATGCTTTACAGCTCCTTATGAAAAGACTAATACAGAACTATGCATAGAATACACAAATTATTTGCTCTAATATTTTCTTCAGATAATAATTGCAATCAAGAAAATATATGCAATATAAATAAGCATCTGACAGAAGAAAAACCTGTTTCTGAATCATTAAGAAAAGGTAGAGGATATTATCAAGAAAGATTTGCTTTCAACCCTTCTAATTATGACTAAGCAAATGTCTCATATCCCTGAAATACTCTGGATTCACAGCAAGCCATGAGCACAATCATTCTGCCAAGACAGTTAGTTATCTGCTGAAATCAGAGCAATAATTATGGTCAGTGAAACTCCTCATCTTGAAAGACCTTAGATTTAATTCTTTGTGCTATCAATATCCCTCTCTCTCTGGATTTCCTCCAGTTACATTTGCTGTGATTGACTGCGAGTGGGGAGCAGGTCCTCCCAATTACAGGCCATCTGCAGCGGGGCAGGGAGGGCTCAGCCAGTGCGAGATGTCTGCAGGGGCAGCCTTCACCTCCACGCGCTGCAGCACGAGGGGCAGAAACCCCTTCCAGGTGGTGCAAACCCAACAAAAAAACACAACATAACCTTAAATAACGGGCTCATCTGCATGGAGCTCGAGGGGATGAAGTTGAGCAGCGCTGCAGAGAGGAGGGCAGCGCACAGGGGCTCCGGCTGCTGCTTCAGTCACGGGGTTGGGCTGGAACCGCTGCCCATGGACACTGTTACTGCAGCTCCCTCGATCCTATATTTCATCTAATAAACACCACGGATTATTACATTTACTAACCAAAAGCATAAGCTTTCAAATCCCTTGCATGTTCTAACTGCTAGGGTAAAATACTGCATGGAGGTCTGAAATTCTATTCCAGCTGTAAAAAATCCTCTGGTCTTTTCTACTATCTTCTTTTCCTACAGGTCACGGAGGCTGCCACCTGCCAAGACCAAACTGATTTGCTATTGGCAAAGACTGAATTATGAAACCCTACAGGTAAAAGAAGGTTCAGCATAAATGTAATTTAGTAGCTGCTACAAGTGTGTGCCAGTATGAAAATATTCATTTTGGCAATCATGCAGGAAAATAATCAATATTTAATATTATTACTAAAAAAGTACTGGCAAGTTGTATCTTTTAGCGATTTTATGCATTCAGGTTATTCCTCTGTTTATATTTGACAAGAGAGACAAATTTTATAAATAAATCTATTACATTCCAAATATCTATTTGAAGGAATTTTTATATTGGAGATCAATACAGTATAAACTTCCCCTCAAAGCATAAGCTCTTCAATACAGTAGAGGGTTGATTACTTTGAATCCCTCCCCTAAAAAAAGACCCATCAGCATGGGAAGACTATGAACATTAATCTGCACAAATATGTAGAAAGCCGTTGCACATGTCTGCACTTGTGGTGAAACTTTGCTACTCCAGTGCTTTGTGTCAGTAAGTTGGGAGAGTAAGTATTTCCCTCTCCTACTCCCCAAACTATCCTCTTTCCTCCCTTCTTCCTCCCTCTCCCCCCATTTGTCTATCTTGTGATGTTCTTCGTGTAAATCTTAGTGGATTTATTGACAAAAATGTTCTGGAGTGCTGGTGAACTCTGTTATTTGCCGCAAGATGACTATTTATTACTTTGCAGGCACTTCAGGGCTGCGCTATTGTTTGGTGCAAAAGGGAGCAAATGGAAAGCAGAACGTTCATTAAAATGGACTGCACAACCAAGAGGCAAACTCTGCCTCACTCATGTGGATACTGATTTTTTCCATTTCTGCTACACTGAGCTTATCACAAACGAGGGAGGCAGCAGCTGCATCTATGATATTCAGATCCCCTACCAGAGCTGATGAAATGTCTCAGTAATTCTGCGCTTGCTTTTTGCTTCCCAGTGACAAGAATAAAATGTATTGTCTGCACTCACTGCTTCTAACCACTAAAAGCTTATGTGCACGAAGAACAATTAATTTCTTCTCCTCTTCTAACCCCAAAAGACGTATTTGCTGTGTTTTACCTTTATAATAAAATTAAATCAAACTTAGTAAGTTCTTATTAAATTTTGTTTACTTTCCCTATTAAAACACAGAACAAAAATCACTCACACCTATTGATTCTTTGCTGTTTTGAAATAAACAGTATAAACTTTTTCTCTTTGGTTTCAATAAACAAGTCCAAGCAGGAGCTTTTGATAAAGTGTTAGTACATGTAAGTAATCTTATTGTAATTATTATTAGTAATCTTATTGATAAGAACTGTAATTATTTTAGCTCCTGCCAGTACAAATTTCAGGCGGTCTGTTCAGACTGTTCTGAAACAGAAGTCCCTGAACTCCAGAGTATCTCAGTCCAAGCTGAAGCTCCGTGCTGGGAGAGCTGCTCATAGCTCGTCAAGTCAATCCAGTAAATGAGCGACATCCCTGACTTAAAGCAGAAATGCTGGATAGTCGCAAACAAGTTTCAAGTACAGAAACAAAGGAAGAATCTAACAGGAATGAAAGATGGGACTTTCTCCATAGAGAGGAGGGCCGACAAGAGAAGCCAGTATCAGGCTGCATTCCTTGAGCTTCATGCTTCCTGAAACACAGTGGTTGAATTGTCTCATTCCTGTAATCCGCCAGCAAAGCCAAAATCCAGTCTGGCAGCAAAGCCCAGCAGCGACCGCGACAGATTCTGTTCCCTGGGGCAGACCCATCCCGTCCTTGCGCTCGCTCTGGTGGTCACAGGGACTGCATTCAGAGAGCAAGAAGCAGCCGACTCCTTCCCTTTGCTGCCTCAGCCAGCTAAATCATTTCACCAAGAAGCAGTTAATGTCTGAATGAGTGCAAGGAGAGCAAGAGGAATGGGAGGAAAGATTTCTTCCTTCTAGTTTTGTTACACACCATCTCAAACCCCGTCAGGTAACTTCAGCTTCTAATTGCAGGACCCCAGATATCCTTCAAGGTTTTTCAAATGCTTCCAAGACCTTCTCCAAAACGCTTTTTTACGCTTCTAGGAGGCTCTTTATCACTGAATGCTGCTGGGTTCAGGCTTCTAAAGGCAGAAGAGCTGTTTCTACTAATGGCTACATGACAACAGGCACAAGCAGCACCCGAGCGAGCAGGATTTGCAAACTTGCAAAGAACACATACTCAGAAAAAAAAAATAGTCCCTAAAGTACATTAGCACATACATTACATAAAGTACATAAAGCATATACATTAACTCTGCTAGTTGCAAGCACCTTGAGGTGTTCCCCATGAGAGTCCGGGTGAGGTAACCTTGGGCTCTAGAACCATTTGTGCTGCTACTTGCTACCTGAGGCAGGAGCATTTCCACCATACTTCAAATCCTAAGGGCTGCAGTGAGAGGACTGCTCTTTTCCAAAACTCTTCCACTCATTATCAGGCTTCAGGCCGAGCAGCTGGTACTAACTGCAAGTCATCACAGAGGGCACAAGCTCAAGAGCTGCATTTATGCTTCAGCTGGACACCTGAGAAGGGTCCAAGCTGCTACTAAAAGAAAAAAAAACTGAAACCAACCAACAAAAAAAAACCAGCAAAACCTACTTGTTGTGTTCCTTAAGAGGTTGAGCTGTCCACAGAGACACTGACAAGAGAACCACCGAGTCTCATCCTGGGCAAAAAGACAGCAGAGCACTAAAAGCAGAGACGGAGGGGACACCGGAGGAAGGACAAGCCAGTAGCTCAGCTCCTAACAATGCTGCAGCCCATTAAAAAATTCAAGCCCTGTATCTAGTAACTGCATGTAAGAACATGGGGCACCTGATGGCTGCTGAATGACAAGGTGATTGCTGTGAAGATCATGACTGACAGCAGAAAGCAAGCACTGAAAGTGCTTGTCCCCTGAGGGGGCCTCACATCTCGCTCCTGAGCAGGACTTTGCTGAGCTCAGCTGTACCACCCCACCCGGCACAGCTCAAGGGAAGCAGGTCACAGCCCTAGTAATATTTTTAGACCATATTTCTCTGTGGAGTTATTGAGTCCCACCTTTTAAATTACAGCACTGAGAGCATAAGGGATGATCATATTCATATTAATGGTATACTTAATGCTGCCACCAGCTCTTCTCCACTGAACAAGTGCCTCTAAACTCACAAGCCTCTTGCCATTCACCTGTTTGACTCTCAGTAAAGAGCAAATTAAAAACTGCACCACTGAGTACCAAGGTACCAGAAACTCCCCTCTAGGAACGCAGCCCACGACACTGCTGAAAGGAAGGGAACGGGCAGACAGGCAAGAGCTTCCAGCTCCCCTTTGCACCCACCCCGTGTGTGCACATCCTAGGTCCAGGGGCACGGAGCACACAGCAGCCAGGTCTCACATGAGCAACTGCTCCTCAGCCCTGAGCTGCTCTCATAGCCACCTCGACGAAATTCTTGTTGGCAAAGGAGAATGATCAGCTGCCGTTTGGAGCAGCAATCAAAGTCCCAGTCCACATTCCATCCTGCTTATGGGCTCCTGGTGTCCCTGCAAAGGTGACCTGCTTTAGCAACGTGCCACTGAGTGACGTGCTGGCATCAGGTAAAACTTAGATTAATTTTTAGAATATGTAGCTCTTCCTTCTCTGCAAATAAAATATCAATAGCTAGTGCAAGATCTACATAACCAGCAAATGTAGATACATATATTTATATATTTGTTTATTCAGAAGTAAGGTTAAAATAGAAACTCCACTTTTCTACGGATAACCTGGGGGAAGACAAGTACATGTGGCCAGCAAGCAAATTCTGGAAGTCCCATCTTAGCCAGTCACCAATTACAAAGCAAGTGGAAGCACAGACCTGTTGGCATATAACAAAATGCAGAACAAGTGTGTCAAATTAGGACAGGTATCCTTTAAAATGATACTATATAAAGTATTCACTGCTGTTAATGGAACTGGACAGCAATATACATCACATATTGTATTTAAAAGACAAGGAGAATTGAGGTATCTGTCCACTTATCAAAGAAGTTCAAAAAGGTGCAACAGGAATGAAACTGAATACTGCTACAGAAAAGCAGGGGACATGTTTTTAAATTATAAAATGTGATTGTTCATCTAGGAAGCCTTAAGTTTTGCATTTTCAAGTGTCAAATCAGATTTTACATTCTGCAATAAATCTAAGCCATTTGTTAACTACACGGCCTTATGCACAGATTTTAAAACACCTTTTTTATGCAAGTGCCCAGCACACACACGCCAGCTAGCCTGAAAGACAGGAGTTAAGTGACACACATAATGAGGTCATGAACATTTTATAATTCTTACAGTTACTCCTCCTTTGGATGAAACTCTTAATGGAATTATAAAAAATTAAAATTTAAGCATTCAGCTCACCAGTTGCTGCAGTTGTCCAAATGACAGTTTAGTATTCATCTGTCATACTTCACAGGTAGCATAAAATTCAGGAAGTTATGTGAGACAAGGATCTAGAAAACGTGGGAAATAAAGTGTTTTAACAGCTCCAAGCCATTCCTGCATTGCTACATTGCAGCAGTACTGTTGATAAAGAGAATGTCGTATCAGTCTCTCAGCTGACAGACTGAGATACCTGAACCAAATATAAAACAAAATTCTCAGTATTTGTTGTTTTTCTCAGCCACAGATGAAGATTAAAGTGTAATGGACCAATTGGCTGGATCACGCAGAGGTAACGTGAGCCCACTTCAAGCGCCATTTGCTACAGGATGTTTTTACAGAACTTCTAAAGCCCATTCTGGGCCTCAGTAAGCATTAGGAGTTGACATGAATTGCTATCGAGCACATGAAGTTCCCGCACTCAGCAGTAAGACTTTATTGCTCCTACAAAATCCAACAACAATGTTGCACCTTTTTGAGCTCTATTAGCAGCCCTTTAGATGCTTGTTCCACATAGGTAATAAATAAATAAATAGAATCAAGTCCAAATATCTTTCCAAATCAGAAGACAACTAAATCATCACATGCAGTGGCAGTCAATCAGATGTCTTTAATCCTGCTCAGTTCTGTTCCAGGAGTTAGTAACATAATTGTAATACAAATATTTGATGTATCTAAAATAGCGTACAGAATTACTTGGCTGATTATTTCTGTGAAATGTCTCAAGTCACAGACTGAGAGAATATCAGTGACAAAGCAGCGATAGAAAATGAGGAGCCTGTGGCGAATTAAATGGTTTCTTTGCCTCAGTCCTGATTATACAGATGTTCAGCATGTAACTCTCCCCAGTGGGTTCTCCCCAGCTAACAAAGATGACACTGTTCCAAGCAGGGCTGCAGAGCCCCTGATACACAGGTCTGTTGATTAACCTCAGCCACCATCAGGTAAAAGCAGCAAAAAGGGAACTGATCCCTCCCAACTTGCACCAGGCTGCAGAGAAGCTGGGGACACATTCTGCTCCTTCATCTGTATTTGATCCTTTGTTATCCTAGTTTTAGCTCTCCTATTATCTATGCTCAGGAACTGCCGTCAATACGTCTGTGCCTTCGATTCACTCTGAAGAAAAACTCTAAGGAAACAAAGGGCTGGGGAAGATAATATTACCAGGGGTATGGGAAACAGGTAGCTCAAGTTGAAAAGAGAGTCTTTTCATGGAAAACCAAATATAGATTAAGAGATAGTTTTTTTTTTTAAAAAAAAAGAATAAGCTTTCAACAGTATTGTGAAAAAAAAAACACATTGTTACAGAATTTCCTTTATCTTTTAAAATTATCGCTTATCTCAGAAATGGAGCAATCATTCAAGTGTTAAATGGAGGTGCCAATGGCAGTTAAACACAAAACTAACTTCTTTAGCAGTAACAAATCATATGAATCCTCAAGAGGAACTCGGAAAAGTGAAGAGTTAAACAGTCCTGAAAGGAAAGTCTGTGCTGACAGACCTGCCCCATGCACTGAGTAAGTTCACTCGATCAAGATAATTTCAGGTCATCTCAGAATCTGAAATCACTGAAAAAAATGACACAGATCTCCTCAATATACAATAGCAACTAAAAAGGCAAAATAAAAGTGACAAATAGTTGCTATTTCTGCAAATCTGACTAACTGGTTAAAGCATAGGAGATTTTTTACTAACCCAAGTTTTAGATCCTTCCCATAATAATGTATCCAAGAGGGCTTCAAGATCCCAAGCTGCTGTAGGAGCCCCTATATGAGGACAAGACTAACACAGGAACTGTTAACACAACTATGACCCTGAGCCTCTGGACGCGACGTTACCAAACATGGACTGACTGAGACCCAGCCTGGAAGATTTTTACAATACAGGTGCTATTTGAAACTCTTCTGCCAGCAAAATTACAGATGGATCCTGAGCTGGGGTTAAGAAAAGTTCATGTTCAAAAATGTCCTGAAAGAAAAAGATGTTTCAGTATTATAAAGGCTGTTAAACACCTTTAAAAGACTCATGAATGCATTAATAGGAAATATACTGATATGGAATAGCACTGTTTTTATTTCCATGAAACAGAGCATTAGAGTAAAAGGTGATACTCACTCACGAAAGATAACTATCTTTTATAGATGTGAAAGGCCTACTACATAATTTAATACAATACAGGCATCTTATATAGTAATGCTTGGTTTATGTGCCTATACAATGTCTTTATATATAAAAATTATATATAATCCTCTTTTTAGTTTATGCTACACCACTTTTATGCCACATTTGCCACATTTATGGCAAGTCCAGCAAACTCTCTTGAAGGATTAGAATATTTCTCTATATTAAATAGTTAATGCAAAGATACTTAATCTGTACTCTTCCTTTATAAGCACAGACCTGCAGGCCGAGAACTAGACAAACCAATATATTTGTGAATCAGATCATTTTTTTAGAGAAGGTCAAATATCAAGGGCATATTAAAAATGCTATTCCATTTTTCAAGAGGTAGAGAAGTCCTAAGAAAGTGAGTTGTTCATCATCAGCACAGAAGACAAACAGGTAAAGATGTAGCAAAGCACAACAGTAATAAACTTTCCTCTTGCCTAGCGATGCAATCTCCTACAGATTTACATTTTATTTCTGTACTTGTACGTTCCCCCAGAAGATATCACTGAGACAGGTATTCTTAAAGAGGCCCTACGCAGAAGTGAGCAAATGCACAGCATGAATTTGAAGCGCCGCAGAATTCCCGGCTCTCTCTCCTAACAGCACCAGGCTGAGCCGCAGCAAAGGGCACGTCCCCGTCAGGCCTCATCTCTCAAGAAACCTGTTCACACAGTGGGCTGCTGGGTTCCCGCTTCACATGCGTGACAGAAATACATCGTTTTCAGCATAGCAGACCTCATGCATGTAAGTAACAGCTTCCTACTTGTTTGGCCATAGTAAATAATTCCATTTTATATTTATCTGGTTTGCGTAAAGTCCCCAGAACAAAGGCTCAGGCACTGCCAAAGAATGTACTGGTACTGTATTTGTTATTCATTCAGAACATATACTATATTCCAAAGTTGGATTTATTAGGGTAGTTTCCAGTGCACACCACTAGCAAGGACCACAAGCTGTTAACCAACATAGATCCAGAGCTCTCGCCCCCTCATCAAGCAGCTCCTGCTCTAGGGCAGGAGCAGTGCTGTGTTGCCCAGCCTAGGACAGGCTGCTCTTCCCAGTTTCAGTGTGATCATAACTACTATGTACCATTTTGCCACTAAATCTCAGCAGGAAGATTTGGAAGTGCGGAATTCACACAGCTCCCCGCCTGCCACTTGGAGGGAAACTACCTTGCTGCAGTCACCGGCAAGAAAAATGACATCTCTTGCATTCAGTAAAAGTAATTTACGTTTTGAGAGGTAAGTTCATTTCTAGTATGTTTGTTTCTAAGGAGGATTACATTGGTTCAAAATGATCAAAATGAGACATTTGGATTTCCTCAAGCAAAACTCCCTCCTCCTCTCCCCAAATCATCTTTTCAAAACCATTATTAAAACTCATGTCTTCCAGAGATTCCAGAAAAAGCGGGAGAGTGGAAAGGGCTCGGTGCTGCTGTCCCTAGGTACCGCAGCCAGGCACCACGCTGGGCGCTACCGCTCTGTGTGAAAGGGGGGAAGGTCTCAGCGGCTCCTGGGCAGCACCTCAGGACGATGCACTGGATTCGGCTGCACGGCACCTCCCGCTACCCTTTACCACAGCGAGCACAACATGACGTATATGCTGTGTGACAAGAAGGGAATGACTTTGCCTTTGCATAACTCTGCTGCTGCCCTGAAAGTACAATAGATCAAAGGGGTCTTGGATGCCTCGTCTATTCAAACAGAGGTATTAAATAGATATATTACTAATCTGTCATTCCTTGTTCATGCTTCATAACTTGTTAGAACGTCTTTCTACTGACTGTATCCTCTTTTTGTTTCTTTTTTTTTCAAAGCTACTAAGAGCAGAAGCACACAGGACTGCTCACGTGCATACCAAACACTGCATGTACTCGGCATTTTCTTTTGCTCACTTGTCATACTTCAAATCTGCAAGGAGGGGCCCATTTGTGATGCTGGTGCCACAAAGAAATTCGAACATCTAAAACAAAACATGAGCAGCTAATTAAATTATAGGACAAGAAGTAAAACCCCTGAATCACAGATAACGATGCTCCTCAGATAAGTGTATTAAGGTAGGATATAAAACTTCCTAATTGTTATAATAAAATGTATAGCATTGTGATTAGCCTACTGGATACAAGCTATGACAGGTTTAGACTATAAAATATAAAATTTACACTTTGGGAGAAAGCTATTCAGCTATAATAACAATACTTACAGAGATTTTGTAGAACCACTCAAGTCCAAATGAGGACAATTTGACCAATAATGGTAATTCTGCTGTTTCTATAATTACTTTAACTACACTCACATACCTAATATCTGCAGGAGGTAGGCACAGCAGAACCTCAAAATGAAAACGCTCTTTAAAAGATTCAAAACTCAAGTTTCATTTTCAGTGCCTTCCAAACCAGTATTTTGCTTAACTCTTCTTACAAAAACCTTTTGCCTTGCCAATCTAAGAAACTTTTTTTTCTTGGGTTGGTCTCAAATGCTGCTAAAGTTGTGCATTACTGAGATTAATAGTGATGGAAAGGGAGTTGTGAATTTTATTACAAGAATATCCTGGTATATTATCTAGGGGCAGCAATTAGGCCCTGGCAAGTACTTCTATGTCCTAATTTCTGGTAGCAAAAATTCAGAGAGCTTAAAAGTAGGACTGGGGTAGAATATAAAGCCTGATAGCTCACATTTATTTAACGTGAAAATCAAGAGATATGTAGATATCCCCAAGCCCATATGCACACAAGGAGTCTCTATTCAAAGGAGGGGGAAGTTATTCCTGTGCCCTGGAATCTTACTTGGAAGGGAGGAGTCCTCCCATTAACATCATTCTGCAGAATTCAGCACTAGACTTGGATTTTGAAAGCTCTTTTTTTTGCCATTTCATCTTTCCCCCCTCAAATTCTTAGCAAACTTCATGCAAAAGGAAATCTGCTGAAGGGATTTAAAGCTTACAAGAAAGCACCACAGCCAGACACTTGCCTGCTCTATCACGTGGCTTACATGGGGCACACATAGCCCTTCTCCCTCCGCAGTAACCCCCTTCCCTTCACTAACATTGCAGCACTGCCGGGTTGGAGCAGAGGGGAATGGGAAATGCGCCTGCATTAAATCCGTGGCTTGCACGTTACGTGTTACTCAGTGAATGAAGCATCAAGACTCCACGCGAACGAGGTCTGGGAAGGCTCCGCTTGTGCCACTGTAGTATTATTATATTAAAACAAAAGTGTATGTTTGCATTAAATTCACTCTAATGCCTTCTATAACAAGCTATAATCATGCTAGGATACTAAAGCCGCCCTTACTACTAATACAATTGCTTCCCAAATCTAAGGTGCAACTGGCTGCTTATGAGACATGTCTGCAGCGCAGGGAACGGCTGCAAGGCGTCTGGCCGGGGAGGAGATGAAGTGATGTGCTCTGGGTTACGCGGGCAAATCATATCTCATGCTAGCACCGAGCCAGAGAAAATTGCTTCCTCTGAAAATTAAGTTATGGGCATCTTGTAATTTCTCTAACCTGGTGAGCTGGAGTTATAAACAAACACAGACCTTGCAAATATGTTACAGAGCCAGCACCCCGCTCCATTTTAGTTCTTCAAAGAACACAGAGTATTTCTGAGATTGAGGTAAGGTCTTTTCCACCTGCATCTGGATACGAGGAGTAACTAAAGTAGGTTAATGTAGAGCCATCTTTGAAAAAAATCTCTAAAAACACTGACAGGAGAATGACTTTTGCCCGAGGCAAGTGTGTGGTTACTGGCGTCTCCCCAGGCACTTCTTCACCCGCCCATTTTCCCCCGTTAAAAGCACCTTCTTCACAGGTACAGCTGTATACAACAGGAGATGAGCTCAGAAATTCAAGGCACATCAAGCCAGAGCAGCAACACAAAGCGGATTTGTTGAGCACTGTTTTCACCAACCACGTCTGGGTCCAGCTCAGGCTTCCAGCAACCTCCACGGGCTGAGAACCAGCCCAGAGGAGCCCAAGGCAGGAGGTGCCTGGGAGGGAAACGGCAACCAAGGACAGCAGCGGGCAGCGCTGCCTGGCCGGGAAGGCAGGCTGGGATCCGGCCCGCACCCGC
Organism: Nothura maculosa; assembly: GCA_032353885.1. Taxonomy (NCBI): domain Eukaryota; kingdom Metazoa; phylum Chordata; class Aves; order Tinamiformes; family Tinamidae; genus Nothura; species Nothura maculosa. The sequence goes on along the minus strand of JAUBOD010000907.1, from coordinate 1,998,283 downwards.
TACAGGGCTGGCACAAAGGGAAGCCCTGGCCCCTTTCCTGGAGAACAAGGCTTTCCTGGAGAACAAGGCTTTCCTGGAGAACAAGGCTTTACTACTCAGTCAAGAACAGGTCTCTGCAGCAGAAGGGACATGCAGCAGCCATGACCTCCTGCATTTCCCTGCCCAGTTAGGGAAAACATCTCCTGATTTTCATATTATCCAATTCAGTTCTCACATCTTTTGGAAAACAACCCATCTAAGAAGGAAACAGCCAAATTTACAGACCTACCAAACAATTTAATAAGTAATAGTGTATGTCTGGGGAAAGAGAAAGCAGAGTATCCGACCAAATTTCAACCAAACTTTAGCATAGAGTACTATATTACATCATAGATCATCGCCCTGCACTAAGTACAAATTGCAGAATCCAGATTCAATAACTCTACTTTAGAGCCTGCAACCACTATAAAATAAATAATTCAGCTAATCAAACATTTTTAGCAGACTTACTCAGCCAGAGATATTTGCACAGCTCCAAACTGCCTGGTGCTAGTCGAATGGGTTCAAACATCCAGAAAGTCATCTTCTACATTCAGTTTTCAGGAAGTGTTTGTGAGAGGTTATAATATTTAGTAAGCTACACCTAAGACTGTTATATAATTCTTTTAGATTTTACAACACCATTTTATTCTGCATACAATAATTTCATCTTTTTTCCTCCTAAAGATGACAATTGATATTACATGTTATTACAACAAATGAGATATTCATTTTTCTTTCACACAAATGGTATTTCCAAATATATTAAGAATTCTGACATTTTGTTATAGCCTTCTCATTGCTAGTAGTATTCATTACTACTTAACTGTATGGAGAACAGAGAGGGAAGGAACCAATCCACCTTATTAAACGAACCCATAAATCTACTACATTAAAATTAAACTCAAGCTGTGAAACACAAATATATTTCACTTGAAGGAAAAAAAATGGAGGAGGAGGTACAGACATAAAATCAAATTAAAAGAAGAATACAAGAAGAGAAGTGATAATGAAATGAATAAAGGCATAATAATAATAAGTGTACTGGCCTGTACTCAGCATTGACATAGGAAATGCCTTAAATCTGCATAGAACTGCAAGGTGGGTGACAAAATTCCCATCTTTGGGAATGGGAATATGGAATTCAGAGTGCATGCAGAACAGCTACTGGGGGTATCTGAAGCTAGAGAAGGGAGTTGTCTAACTACCCCATGGAAAAAAAAAAAGGAGAAACTGGAGGTTGCTAAAAAAATTCGAAGTTTGTACCAGTTAGTTCCTAAGAACTAAACAAGGAAATTAAACAAGGAAAGTTTTGCAGAGTAGAATTTTCCTCCTGACCTGCTCTACGCTCACTGCCTCCCTAAGCACATGGGCAGCAGGAAAATGTTTAACTGTGTGAATCTCACGCAGTCAGCATTCTTAGTGTTACTGGTGTTACTTCACAGACAAGGTTTTTTCCTTATTTGAGACTTGATGATTTCCAACAGAAGCATAAGGAATTTGGGTTTATGAGGGACGATCTCACAGCTCCTCCAGGATGGCTGCTTGGGCTGGAGGTAGGATTTTCACAGGATGAAGCTGAACCTGCACATGTATCATCCACCCTTTGTCTCTCCACAACCTGTCCCAGGATTAATAGAGCTCCAGCTGTGAACTGTGACTCCAGATGCCTCTGCAGTTCAAGGCTGTCTTAAACATTTAGGTTCAGGACAGTTAATATTTGTCTAATATATCTTAATAAACTATTAGATTCAAATGTAACTTTTTGTAAAACCTACCAAAACTGCCTATTTCAATGCCCAGGTCAACACATCTTTAAAACAAGGCAGCCTATGAGTGGCAGCAAACTACAGTGCATTGGATGTTGGGCTGAAAGAAAACGGCCAGCCCACATTAAGTTAATAACGTGCTGCTTTAACTGATTTACAGAGCAGCTCAATATATGATCGCTGTGCTATGAGTAAAGCTATAAGGTGGCCCATCAGCTCTAAGCTTCATTCCCAAGCCTATTAATTAGTTTGAGGCCTTCAGTGTCCACTGTTCAGATCTAAATCACTTGTTTCCCATTACACTGTAGTCCGCACACTGCAGGCCCATAAAACCAGGCATTAATGCTTCTATCAGTGGGGTTTCTGGAAGTCAGCTGTGATTATTATAGATTAAATCTTCCTAATCCTTGCAAACAGAAAAAAAGATTAGAATACACTGAAACTCAGTGAGAGTGTTAAATACTGGACTATGTTACAGTTAGAGATATAACATTTATTCTTCTTGATAGGAATTAACATTTAAGATCAATATATGCCAGAAAATACAGCATAGCTTTTCAAGTAAATTCAGATATGGATGGATATCCAATACATTGATAGGTTTAAGAGCCTTCCAAGTTCCTTAATACTACATTTTTCATCATACACATTCTAGACTTAATGATTCATTTCACATGAAAAATAAACCAGACTATTCGCATGGCTGACTAAAACTGACGGCACTATTTGCTGAATTTGCCACATGCATATAATAATTTAACATGATTTAATTACTTTTACTAATTAACTATTCAAGCTGAATACATCCCACATAGAATAATTACTACATTACTTAATGTTGCTCTTCAGTTATATTCCAGCATGGCTTTAGTTTACATCGCAAACCAAGAGGTACAAATAGCTAGTTTCATCTGAACAAATAAAACAAAGTAAGTAGAATAGGATTAAGCAAAAATAAGAGCAAAATAGTCACAAATCAAATGTCATTTACACTTCCACAGAATATAAACAGCATTTTTCTGTTTATTTTTAAAATATGCCATGATTTAAAACTGCTCAACAACTTGACAAAGTAATTTTATTAGATATTAAATTACGGCCTGCATATGAATCTGACAAGCAGTGAAAAACTCTGCTCTTGCTGACATTTCAAATCATGCTTGTGGTCCCACACAAACAACAAAAATTGGAATTTCAGTTTTAAGACTGAGATACGTCACCATCTGCAACTTGTAGTACCTACAATACCAGAGAGCAGCAATCTCCCAAGCTCCTGCCTTGCTCTCAGGTTCACACTACCCTCACTCAAATTCACTTCTCTGATATTTGGCTATTATGATGTCGCTTTTTTTCTAAAGTGAGAATATCCCCACAATAGCAAATACTGTCTTTTCAGTAGCCATGCTAAACAAAAGATATTAAACAACATGAAATCTTATACCTTAAATACAACATAATCTGTTTAAAGGATTCAACTGCTTTTTGCTTTGATCTACCAGATCAGAATTTAGATTTAAAAGATTAAATACTGATGCTTTTATTAAGGATTTTCCCTATTTTATTAAGAATTACACCTGATAATATATGAGCTATATCAACACACCTTTCCAGTGCTTTGCATTACAGCATGAGTCACCAAGCTGCCAGAGGGAAACTTAAACAACCCTGCGCTATCCCCACGTTGCTCCCCAAGTTACTGCGCAGCTTGTCACCTTGGGAGGCAGCTGGGGACGTGGAGGAGAAAATTCTGCACGTGAAACACCACGGTTCTGACCCGCTCTCATTGGCACACTGCATGCAGCAGCAAGAAAAATGAAGTAATTTCATTTTATTACTTAAATGAAAACTGATTTTTTATCATCTAAATGAAAACTGGATTTCATCTGCAGTGAAATCAGAAATTCACTGGGTCAGCACTGTGCTAAGGACAACTAAATCTTAGAAGCAGGAGTGAGGATAAAGCTTATTGCAATATCTCTGAATTATATAGGATACATTACATCAACACAAACTGCTGAAAAGCATTTAAGAAAAGCTTAAAAGAGACAAACTGAAAGAGATAAAAATCCATAGCCTATTATGGAGTTTAATGCAGAATGCCCACTGATGGCAACAGGTAACTACATAGTGTGTCAGATTAGAAGCCAGAATTGCTAGAAATGCTTTTAAAACTAAGTCAGTTTGGGGGACCCCAAAATTTAAAAACTCCAAAACAGAGACAATGATAAAGAATGTGGTTATACTTAACAAACACTGTGCAAAGAAGTCTATTAAATCAATGCATAGAAGAACCTCAATCTACTATCCTCATTAATGTCTATGAAAAATTATCTACTGAGAAGAATCTTACAGCCTGAGTCCAGCAACAGCATCATTACACAAAGCCCAGAGCAGCCACCATGAGCAGCCACCACGCTGCAGGCACTGGCACCAAGCAGGTCTGCATGGGCAGGTACAGGGCTGTTTTCTCCTGCTCACTGGGAGCTCCGAGAGGCTCCGGGACACTGGAAAGCCTGTGCTCCCAACAGAGTGTCCTGTCACAGCCCGAGCAAAGGGAAACCTCAGCGCTCCAGATGCCACCCACTTCAGAAGAGTCCGGTACCCTCTGTAGCTGCCTCACCTGGGGACACTGACAAACAGTTACACTGACTTGTATGCATTTATGGAGCTTCAGGCAAAGTCTCTAAATAAATGACAGTTAAGTTCCCCATCGTCCCTGCAGAACAGCAGCCCTTGGTAAGCATTCACGGAGGGCATTCTGGATGCCCTATCTCTTTGTGGCGAGGAGTCAAGGATGCAGCATCACCGGTCACAGCAAGTAAGGTCTAGGGCAGCTTCCCTCCAGCTAATGTTCTCTTTCAGGAGGCTGCGTGGTTTCTGCTTTACAGCCTTGAAAAAAAATAGCCACAGAGCTTCAACTAGTTTGTACAATCATTTTAATGTTGCCGCAGTCTGTAACACTGGTAAGATGCTTCTCTTAAGATGTTCTCTTCTCCACCCGACTGCAGCAATCCCAAAACCTGCAGGGGCTTGTACATGATTCCACGTGCTTTTAGTCACCATCTTCTGCAACATAATTTACTGTCTTTCACTCTAAGGATTTATTAATTTGATCAAGGGCAAAGGATGTGTAGCATGTTCCACCAGTTAATAAAGTTTATAAAGCACTAGGGGATTTATTTGGATGAGAATCATAGCAGCAATGCAAGACTTAATCAGCCCAAAACCAGCTGCTAATGCCAGAGAGATGTAAAACTCATTTACAAATGAGAAGGGGTGGCTGAGCAAGCAGACAAAATTGAAAAGTTGTATTATGAGACTTTTAACCTGAGAATGTCAAGATTTTTTAGGCTCAAGAGGTAAAAAGAAAGTACTTCAAAATGCATGGAGCTGAGTAGTTTAAAGGATACTCTGAAGCTGAGGATGTGGTTTGCTGACTGTAAGAAAATATAAACAGTGAAGGGAAGGAATTCCAGCAGAAAAGGCTTTATGTAATGAAAAATATTTGAACACTGAATCTCAGTCAATGTTGTCACCAGCAATTACAACAGAAGGGAAGAAATTAAAGAGCTATCAAACAACAGAAAGGGCTATGCCCAAGCCCACCAGAGCTCACGCATCCGCTACGACTGCGAGTCCAGAACAGTTCTAGAGCCCTGCAGCTGGCAGCAGATGGCAATTTAGTAAGACCATACTCCTGTGTAAAACAGGATCGCCTTAACACAGCAAAGCAGCAACATCTAAAAGGAGCAAACAAATAAAAACCCTATGCAGCGCAGTGAACTCAGCAAGCCCGCTGCTGTGTTGCTGCTGGCTGGGGCGATGCAAGCAGTGCTGTCACAGTGCCACCTAGCGCGATGCCCCGCGCCGAGGGGCGGCCAGGGCAGCTCGTGGCCGCAGGGGCAGTGGGTCCGGGAGCGGCGGCTGCTCCTGCAGCTCTGAGCCGCAGCCCCGCGCGCTGCCCTCACGCCCCCGCATCACCGCGCACTCCCCACGGCCAGTACAGGGTGCAGCTCTGCCGAGCGCTTCGTGGGAACACGGCCTCGCAAGGCAGCACAGAACAGTCTGAAAAACTTTTTTTATTGGGGCTTTTTTGGGGTCTGTTTTTTTTTTAAAAACAAACTCATTTGTTCGGAGTTGGGTCCCTGAAACTACCCTATCTTGATCCAGGGAAGAAATTCAACATTTTCATTCTTCCCCAGGTCCTTCCCAGACATTCTGTATCACAGAGGTCGCACGTAAATCCCAAGCCCCATTTTCCCATGCAAGGCTCCTTAGAGCTATATTACAATAGCTTTGATTAAAATACAAGCTAAGTGAGTAATTGTAGGCTTTTTAATTTTACAGTGTCAGTTTGTCATTGTAATGGATATGTTGGAACATGAGAGGTTTTTAATGAATTAAAGAAATGCATATTTAGAAAGCCTTGGAGCTGTCTATCACCAGTAACCTGGTGATGGACACACAAAAATAACAGAGGGAGAACAACTTGTCAGCAATCCAGACCCCCCTCCCCCAAAAAAGCTTTACTCTTCTGTACTTACTTTTGACAGGCCCTTTCATCCATACATGTCCATAATACTGGAAAAAGAACTAGAAATGAGAACTAGCTTTACCATAGAATTGAGTGGAAAGCAAAAAGGAGCACATTTGCTTAACATCATTTGTTCCCTCTAATCCACAGCACTTCATCTTAAAAGAAGCAATACTTGCATTTCAGGAATGTTAGTTTACCCTTCTTCATCCTGTTTAACTGTATCACCATCTCCATGCATTTCAGAATAGACACAGTGAGACGCACATGGTGGTGGGGATGCTGCAATATTGTTTTTATTCTGCTAATGAGTAGATCTAATCATGTTTCAATTACCTCTCTGATAAGCAGAATAAACCCAAGCCGATGAATTGGAAGCATCTCCTCAATGACTCAACACTGTGATTCATGATACATACTCCAAACAAGCAGGAAATCTATTTTGAACAGCGGAAATATATTGTTAAATATTTGTTGTTATTTAAAAAACAAACAGCAGAGCAAACTATCATCAGGGATTTAAACACATTATACAACAGCAGTAGACAGGGTATATGTCGGAAGAATGAGGGACCCATTCCCATTGCATCTCTACTACAAGTCTTTCGAAGCCACAACAGGAAACAGAACTCCAGTGGCACTGCTGCAGCTAGGCCAGAGTATTTACGTGTTGCTGACACTACTAGTAGCAAATAAAATCAAATATCATGTACCAAATGCACTTGAACAGTGTCTTCTGCCCATATTTGATATTCCAAATGTCACTTTCGTGCACCAGCCTTTTAAGAATGTGTTTCCCATTGCAGAGATCCATTTGACCTGCAGATTTCTTCCTGCTTTCCTCTGTCTACATTTGGGAATCAGAAATATCCATCTCCTTTCCATAGGGCTCCTCCCACACAAACAAATCATCCTGCAAATAATGCCATTCTGTTGTTTTCTATCCCCACTGCAAACCATGCCTTTCAGATTCACCATTCTTTATTAATAGCAGTTTCAACAACTCTCCACAGCAGCCGGCAAATTTTGTTTAAATTGCTATTTACTCATATTGATGACTGTTGAACAAGACTGCAATTCAGCAAGCACTTCTGCAGCCCCTTGATCTGAAGGATGCACAAGGCGTAACTGCAGGTGGAGCAAATGTGGCAAGGTCTAAGGCTAAACCCAACGCAGGTTACTGGATACTGCCTTACAGTCACACTTACTGCTTTACTTGTCACGACTACCCAAGGTTTTGGACTGGCAAAATGTCCAAATCCACATTCATCAGATCAAGGACTCTGAAGAAAACTGTTCCAAACAATGCCTGTTAAAAATTTCAGAACAATCCCCTCACAATCACTGCTTTTGCAACTCTAAAATATGCAAAAATACAAAAAAAAATTCTCATTTCTCCAATCATTTTTATTTGGCAAATCACTTATAATACATAATGGAAATAAATATAATTCAAAAAAATTTATCTCTGATCACTTGCATATGGTTTTTCAGAAAGAAAACAGTCCTTTCCCCAAAAGCATTATGTGTTTGATAAACATAAATTGACTCTACTTCCATTTTGTAGGAGAAGGATGTATATTAAGGAATAAAAATGCAGGCAATTGTTCCTCCTGCTTGCTATTCATTGCTCGAATACCAAAAGTCTCCTTATGAATAACATGAATTGATGTTCTTGTCAGTAGCAACAATATTTACAGAATGTATGTTATATTAAAGAGGAAATTGAAAGTAAAGATGTGATTCCGCTAAAAGAGACATTGAAACATGCAGACTATCTCACTCAAGCAAAGTCTGTTCACCTTTTGTCAAGATTTGTTTTGCTTTGTATTCATAAACCTTTTGTATTTGATGTTCACTATTTAAAACAGTTATTATCTGTCAAAGTGGGTCTTTGCAGACAGTTGTGATATCAGAAAAAAAACAAACAGAAAATGATTATTTTCAACAACAAAACAGCAAAATGTGGCATTTTTCAGAAGCAGTATAAAGTTTCCGCTACACAACTCCGAGGATGTTTGCCATGAGAAACCCAGAGGAAAACATCCTAAAACTGAAATACAGAAACAAACAGCTAGTCTGATTCAACAAAGTCTGTAAGTGTAGCTGAGACACTCCTCCTAGTATGTATATTTAACTAGTATATATATTTCACACACACTCAACACACAAAAGTTCTTACAAAAATCACCACAAATGAAAGGAAATTTCCTAGTGATGCTGAATACAGGCAGCAATGGCCATGAAGGAACAGAAGGACAGTGCCTTTAAGGGATTCTTCTCGTATAGTTACATTGAAGAGACACGTTTACGCAAATAAAACAGGAAAATCTGTAAAGGAAAATACTTTTTTCCTCACAGGAATGAAAACAGTATTAATAATATGGCTCTGGGGATTTTGATATTAAGCACCACTAGTGACAAAACATAAAAAACAGTAATTCAAATGCTTTTCTGTCTTATGCATCCATTTATATTCTTTATACTGAATTTTACATTTCTCATTTCTTTCCTGAATAAAGGAGGCAAATGGCTTAGGCAGAGGGAGCAGGAAGAGAAAGCAAAGAAAGCAAATCAAATGGAACAGGGATCTGCGACAGGTAGGAAAAAGTCATGCTTCAAGCTAAGGCAGCTGCAGCAATTTGAATGTATTTATATTATCATGTAGCTGAAGGACTAGGCCATGATTTTGGGATCATTTCTAGCAGTCAGGGCTTCTAGAACTCCTGGCAATCCTTGGAAAACCAGATGGATGTTTAAGACACTCCTCTGGGCAGTGTGTAAGATGCAGAAGGTGAATGGCAAGGTAGATACAGTCAGTGCAAAATGAAGGTGACAGAAGAAACTCTTGTAGTTTGCAGCTCCTAAGGCTATGCCATAACTTGGGAAATGTGTGTGTGGAGAAGGGTTTGCTTGTTTTTTCTCCACTACTTAAACAGCCATCAGCATTTCATTCGCTGCTCTCTCCTATACCTAAGTAAGCTAGTTTCCCAACAGAAACAAAACAATGTGTCTTTCTTAAAACTTCTCTAAAACACTCAACAATCAGAAATCCATATTGTACCAGTATTTGGAAAGGATATTTGCTAAGATTTTACATTTAGCCTAAGTAAAAATTGAACCCTGTTCATGAACAGTTCTGCAAGAGAGAACCCAACTGCTAATTTAGCAATGTATTTCTGTTTTATCAAACCTAGTATCTGCTTTAGGAAAATCTGATTCCCCTCCTACCATGCTTCGGACCTGTATGTTCTGTTTCTTTTCAGTGAAACTTGGTATCATGCTGTGGTTTCACGTTGAGATGAAAATTGGAAAATAGGTATACAGGTTTAGTTCAGAATCTCAACAATCTGTTTTTCCTTCGTGAAATTTTAATCCACTTTCCATACTTTCAGTGTTAACAGCTTCTGACCAACCTTTACTCTTGAATGTCCCATTCTTGTAAATGACCTTATACTACGTTGACAGTATAGAACAAGAATTTACTTTTTTATTGTGTTGTAAATAAAAACGAAGGTAACGATCTATTATTAAAAAGGGCTTTCCTCCTATGCTTTCTAAATCTCATCAGGAGTAACAATTTCCTTTTTCTTTTCTCATTTCATTCTGATCTACAGGTATAGTCCTCTTATATGCCTCGTGATGCCTTGGAGCATCACAATATTTTAGCACACTCCTTCAGCCAATGAAAGTGATTTAAATTAGTACCTGTAGGCAGAATAAATTAAATAAAGCATATAATATACTATTCCTACTCCTCTGGACAAAGGAAATTAATATTCTGTGCCTGACACTCTAATAAACAATTTTATCTCACTAAAATAAAAATCCATACTCTTGCACATTTATTAAATATTAAGATATCTCAATGACAGCATTAAAACAGAATAGGTAATTATTTCTTGCAGAGAAGAAAGACATAGTTTCACAAGTATGTCTCCATTACTGACTTCACATTTAAAGGAGCAAGAAAATATTCCCTTAACAGATTTCTTGGCTTCTGCATTAGAATTTGGATTTCTGAAAAAAAGAGCTACCCACCGCAAACAAAGAGAGCGCAGGGATCTTCTGCTAAGCGACCCTGGCTGATGGAATTCCTGAGGCACCTGCCACCAGGCCACGCCGGCCACAGGCTGCGGCGTAGTGACCCTCCTGCCACCAAAGAGGTGCCAAGGAAACAAAGCCTGGCCAGAAGGAACTCAGTGGGCCCTGACACTTTGCAGGGAGCGATTCTCTTAAATTTGGGGGGAGATCCTCTCTTCAAAGTAGTGTAGAATGCATCTCTGCTATTTCAGATTATGATTTAAAAAAAAATTCTCCTTTAATTTTAATTAAAATTACCTACTCTCCAGTAGGTGGAAGGACACTGCCTGTGGGAGCCTTTCTTCTAGCTAAAAAATTGTTTTATACAATCAGCATGACAATTAGTGAGTTCTTTCCTATTAAAAGGAAATTATAATTGCTATGTATTTTGGTGATTGATCCATAATCATGAAGCAATTAAAATGTAAATAACAGTTTGAAAACCTCTTTGAATAAAAACTTCAGTATGAATATTGAGGAAAGGTAACTCACAGTTGCCTTTGACTAAACTCCGGTGTATAACTCCCTAACACTTCAAGTTCATCTAGGTAGCACAGGAAAACAAAAATAATTACTCCAAGTCATATGTTGTTCTTCACTACCTGTCAAATTTCTCTTTGCTGTTATTCAGACCAAGTAACAACTTACCTCAGAGTCTGTGACATTTTGCAGGTGGCCCTGCAATAAGGCAAACTAAATTACCGAGGTTTGGAAAAGAACTAAATAAAGAAAACACCAAATTCCCCTGCACGTCTCTACAAGTTGCAGTGATAACTTTTTCCATGAGGGCATCTTATCTGCTTTTCATGTCCATGAAACCCTGTTAGTCACATGGAATATACACTTCTGATAAGCAACTGAAAATCACCTTTATTCAAAATTAAGATTTGAAATTGTTACAGAACAAGTTACTTTCTATTTTTAATTCTACCAAGTTCCCATGCCTCAGAAATAAAAATTATCCAGTAATTTCTACTCTTGAAATGAAAGTGAAAAGAAATACAGAAGGATGACAAGAGGGAGAGGACACGTCAAGTGTTGGCAGGATTTCCCTTATTCATGGAAATCTCAAGTGAAATTCTGCCTAAGTTAACATAAAGCTTGATGAGCTCGGAAGTGCCAGCATTTCAGTCCTGACCTGCTGCCCTGAACTCCGTCTTCTGGTGCTTCAAATCAGTAGTTGTTCCCAGTTCAGGTGCCACTTTGTTCCCAAGCAAGTCACAGTCCTGAGGCTGACCTCATTCTTTCAAATATAAAAAGAAATCCTTTCTCCTTTTGTCATGGCAATCCAATCTAGTATTTATAGGCTCCACTACAGTGCCAAATCATTTGACAGACCCAAATGATATCACTAGTCACTTAAATTGATATTCTATTTGATAGATAACAAAAGGAGCAGGAGCTCGACCAAATTCAATGCCTTAGAAGAAAAAAGTAGGTTTCAGTAGTAGCAGTAAAATCATGGAGCATGATCACATAGTAGTTACTATATGGAAGGGAGGTCACTGTCCTGAAGGATGTGAGCACAAATACACTGCTCCTGTTGTATCTGTGTGTAAATCTGACAGGAACTTTTTGTGAGGTGACCTCCATGATTTATTTTGTGCATTTTCATTTGATGTTCTCCTGTCAGACACAAACATTTTTGCCAGCATTATTATTATTATCAATATGCTGTTTCAGAGTAATTCCTTCAAGATAATATTAATTTCAATACTTAAAAGTGTGTTTCCCTGCCTTCTCATTTCCATTTTGGAAAAGAAAGAGATTATGCTATTTCAGCCTTTTTTTGTTTTTTTTTTTTTTTTTTTTAGTGCATGGAATACTTTTAGGCTCCTCTTTTTTCTTTGCACAATGAAGAGTGCATGTAACATCCTTTTTTTTAAAAAAAAAAAAAAAAGTTATTTATTCTCTGTTCCAAGCTGCGGAAACACCTCTTGCTGAATATTACTTTTATCTGTCTTGGAGACAAGTGATTTATTTTTAATTGCTACTTTAGACCAGGATGCTGCACACCAATGTCCCTGCATTTACTGTGTTGATTAATTTAAGCTTTTTTAAAAAGCAGTACTGAAATAGTACTGAAATATTTTTTTCTCCCCGAAAAGGAAGTCACAGAGGATAGAGAGATCAATTATTAATCAGCATTAACTCAAAATTAAAAATAGGAATAAAAAATAAAGTATCTAAGAGACTCAAGTGCTCAGTCCTAAATGAATTTATACCAGATCATACTTTTCCCATAAATCTCAGAAACCTTACTGTATGATGTAAAGCACAAAATTCGCTTTTAATTCCAGGAAAAGCACTTTTTTATTTTCTACTTGTAAAAGAAAACTAAGATATAATGTAACTATGACAATACTAAGGACCTTTGTAATTAAGAATCAAGTTAGTATGCAGTTAAGAGTTCATTTCAATAAAAGTTTAAGAAAAAAATAGTAAAACAAATGTTAATTGGAAAGCAAACTCTCTTAAGAGTTTAAATTATAACTTGGCCTGACAAATTTCCCAACCCAGCCATGCTGAGCAGCATCAGCAATGAGTGGAGCAGCAGCAGCCCCGGCACCTGTGCAACTTTCCACAACGGTATTTTTAAACTAGATGCTCCAGACGGTAGCACAGATCTACAGCAGTGCTACTGAAGCCACAAAAATAACATATGTTGTAAATCAGCTATTATTTATTTCAGAATCAAGTCTTACCATTCATTTTAACCATCCAGATAAGAAAGGACTACACTTAGAAGTGTCTGCATGCTACCGTAATGGGCACGAAGAAAGAGGAAAGATATGAAACATTTTCCTTTCATTAGCTATTAACAGTATGGTTCCCAGTTGCCAGCTACTCTGAGCATTAAAAGAAAGAAAATGCTCTTACTTTGCCGTTATCAGCCTCACAGTGGTTTTAACTGGGTTAGAAGTCAAGCTCCATTTGCAGGGCGTTTCAACTTTTAACTGGAGGCAGTCACTGACTTGAAAATATTTTGGTTTTGCTTCCATCTGCAGAGATGATAAAAAGTAAAACACATTTAGTCATAGTACCAACTATAAATCAAATACGCACAGGTGCACTGTCTTTTGAGAGGAAAAAATAGTGTCAGGGACTTTTCAGATCATGGAAGGAGAAAACGTTTGAGAAAAGAAGAGAGCATTTTCCCCTTAAATTGCTGTTTCTACTGGCTGTGCTTGATGATTCTCCAGGCAATTCATTTAGCCCTCGGCTCTGCCTAGCTGAGCAGCCTCTGGCTCCTGCTTGATTGGACACCTTTGGTTGCCATTTCTGATTTGTGTAACCAAGTCTTATCAATTTCACACATACCTGACTCTTTCTAGCCATCTAGAAAATTATGTAAACCTTTCACATTATCTTTCTGCTCCTACTGAATTCACTTTAACAATTTTATTGTCTTTTCTCTAGAAGGTAGATGTTCAAATCCCGCTCCTCCGGGGTGCCTCCCCAGCCGCAGTGCTCGGGCAACCTCTTGCACAGGGATATCCAACAGCTTCCAGGCCTGCCGGCCTCAGCGCATGGGAAACTCCTCCTCCAGCAGCACCATGAGCAGGGCACCGCCAGCCCTGTACCGCGGGTTCACAAGGCACTTAAGTTTTGCTTGGATAAACTTATTCAGGCAAAAACACAAAGAACTTTAACGCACAAACAAAGAACAAATGTAAACCTAGTGCTCTCAAGTTCCATAGCACCAACCTTTCAGAACATAAAAATAATACAAGGTGCCAAAGCCCTCAAGGGAGCGCTGCCTGCTGGCACCCGCCAC
>JAUBOD010000907.1:1973787-1984001 GCA_032353885.1 Nothura maculosa | reverse complement strand
ATCATGGCGCCTCCCTCTCCTCACGACGCCCCGCGCGAGCGCCTCGCCCCGGCGCGACGCCGGTGACGTCACTGCGTATCGCGTCACGCGGGGCGTGGCGCCGGCGAGAAGGTCGCCGCGGTGACCGGCGGGGAGCGGGAGGCGCCGCCATGTTGTCCGTGGCCGCGCGCTCCGGGCCCTTCGCGCCCTACCTCTCGGCCGCGGCGCACGCCGTGCCCGGCCCGCTCAAGCCGCTCGCGCCGGCCGTAGCCCCGCGGGCCGCCAGGGTGTCGCTGGAGCCGAAGCGGCCGCTGCTCTGCCGGGAGTCCTTGAACGGCCGCGCGGCCCGCGGCGGCCTCGTCACCAGCGCCAGCCTCAACGGTGCGGGCCCGGGACGCGGGGAGGCCGCGGCGGGGTTCGGGCCGGCCCGGCGTGCGGAGCCGAGACGCCGGTTACGGGCCCTGCTCTCACCGTGGCGGTAACGCGGGGGCGGGCGCGGAGCTGCGAGCAGGGGGAAGGCGGCGGCGGCGCCTTGGGCCGTCCCGCGGAGTCGGGGCGCGGCGGGCGCAGCCGGGACGGGGCCTGAAGGCACCGTGTCCTCCACCGAGGTGACCTGAGGGCCCCCCGGCAGGAGGGGGAGGCAAGAGCAATTCAAACGAAACAAAGGGAAGTTTTGCAACGGGAAGCAGTGGAGGAGTTAGGCTGGCACAGAGCAAGCAGCTCTGATCGTGACTCCGGCTGTAGCTAAAGCTTTGCTGGGCTGGGAGCACTCTAGTTCTCTGGTTCCTGCAGTGCTTGGAAAAGCAAAAGCCAGGTAAAGTGACTCAAGGTAGTTCTCAGTGATGGTTATTCTTGGATTTGCAGAACCTAAGAGTTCCAGCCAAAGAAGGGCAGCTGATCTCCATGAAATGCAGATGCTGTTGGTACAGATGGCATTTTGGCAGGCAGAAATTGCCTCTTTTTCCTTGCTCATACAACAGGGTAACAAGTACAAATGGCTGTGATAAGGGCTTGAACAAACAGCAGTTACTGACAGAACTCAAGGCTCTGCCTAACACTATTTGTACCTTCTCTGGTAATGGATATAACGTTGCCCTTGTGAATGAAAAGAGCAGCTTGTCAGAACCCAGGCTGCATTCCCCTGGCTTGTTACAGGACATCAACTGTGACCCCGCTCGGCCTCAGCAAGGCAATATATACCAGGACAGAAAATAAAATAAACTCTTCATGAGAGCAAAAGATCTGCATTTGCAATAGACTTTATATGAGTTACCAGAGATACTTCATGAGGACTACCTGACTGCCCAAGATTACGGATCTTCCTTGCCCATTAATATAAATTTTAATGTGGTACTTTCATTCAAACCTAGTAGGAGATGGTACAGTTTTTTTTGTTCAGTATTATTCAGCAGTGGCCCTTCCAATTTCTAAAAGGCTAATAAGAAACCTATTTTGTATAATAACTGCCTGATATTCTCTTGCTTGCAGCACCTGCCAGCGTTCGTTGCATCCATAACGACATCACAGTACCTGACTTCTCTGCCTATCGTCGTGAAGAGGTGCTAGATGCCAACAAACCTTCTCAAAGCAGCAGCGAAAGCAGAAAAGGGTTTTCCTACCTGGTGACTGCAACAACATGCGTGGCTTCTGCGTATGCAGCTAAGAATGTTGTCACTGATTTTATTTCCAGCCTCAGCGCTTCTGCTGATGTGCTAGCGCTGTCAAAGATCGAGATCAAGTTATCCGACATTCCAGAAGGCAAGAACGTGGCTTTTAAGTGGAGAGGGAAGCCCCTTTTTGTGCGGCACAGAACCCAGGCAGAGATTAGTCAGGAAGCTGATGTTGATGTGTCTAAACTGCGGGATCCGCAGCATGATTTAGACCGAGTACAGAAACCAGAATGGGTTATATTAGTAGGTGTGTGCACTCATCTTGGTTGTGTACCCATTGCTAACTCGGGTGATTTTGGTGGTTATTACTGCCCTTGCCATGGGTCACATTACGATGCCTCTGGCAGAATCAGGAAAGGCCCTGCTCCATATAACCTTGAGGTTCCAGTTTACC
The DNA here is from genome assembly GCA_032353885.1 of Nothura maculosa. Taxonomy (NCBI): domain Eukaryota; kingdom Metazoa; phylum Chordata; class Aves; order Tinamiformes; family Tinamidae; genus Nothura; species Nothura maculosa. Next base: position 1,981,958 of record JAUBOD010000907.1, on the reverse strand, counting down.
AGTTTGTTGGCGATGATTTAGTGGTTGTTGGCTGAGTAACAAGGTGCCTGCTCACTTTTGTGTTCCAATGAATGTACTCTGTAAGGAAGTCACTGAGATTCTGGAATGCCATGAAATCGCGTGACTAAAACCATGTTAGGTGGCCAGATTCTCAAAAATGTTTAAATATTTACTTCTGTTAAGTTTTAATAAAACTTGAAGTAAGTGAACACTTGTTTCTGACTTTTGATGGACTGCATTTGTGTGCTGATTTCCAATGAAAGTGTCTAGTCCTGAGAAAGCCCATAGAATCCCAAAAGTGTGTCCACAGGGCCCTCCTCAAGGGATACTAATCCAAGACACATCTGGAAGTAAAATAACATTTTTCATAGAATATGTTTCCTTTCTTTTTTTTAAAACACTGTCTGCACTACAGCAAGAAATATCTTTTAAAAGATGTTGCTGAGAGCTTCTAGCAGTGGTTGGAGTCAAGTTAGTTTAGATTCCTATTAAATGTAGCCCTTTGTCTTCTGGTCTTGTTATATTTCAAAACAGAGTGAAGAGAATTGTGGAAATCTTGCGATGCTTTTCCACAAGAAAAGCCAGGAAGGGGATAAAAAGGAAAGTTCACATTTTGCACAGCAAGGAAAGATGCACTCCATTCTAACTGATCTGTAATGTTAAGCAGAGCAAAGCTTAAGATGCCATATAACAGATTTTAAGACTCAGCGACTTGTATGAAAGTGATTATTTCCCATTGCCTACAGACTTAGCTTAGTCAAGGCCTAAACCCCTATGATAAGTGATAAGTGGAAAAAAAAAATTAAAATATAATTTGAAAAATATCATGGCCAAGACAGTTTGACATCCTACCCGCAGAATGCATCAACCCCACACCAAGAACCACCTCTTTATATACACAAAGATATATCAGACTTAAAATGCTTTCATTTCACATTCCCTGGGGTATTTTCAGCAGTGACTTTTGGTAAGATGGACATTTGTCCTATGCAATTTTTCAGGCTGCAGTCACAATGCCACTTGTCTTACTCACTTCTCTTACTTAACCTACTGGAAGAGTTATTCTTGATGATTTCATTTGAGAAAGATCTCGCCTTGTGCCAATCATATTTCATAAACATTTGTTTCTCAAGACAGGTTCATCTTTTGACAAATAATCTATCCTTACTTATAATTCATACCCCCAGATGTAGGCAATTCTAACACAGAGTCTATAAATCATCCACCTGCTCCTGCCTGAATTTCTTGTAATAACCAGACTGCTCCACTGAGGTCACTAAAGGCTGCCATTGCCAGTGCTATTTATCTTTCAAATCTGTTCTCCCATCTACCTGTTCAGTTCCTTTTATTTCCCAGGCAAACACACTTCCCCTTATTCCAGCAGGTTATCTGCCCTGCGGCGGGTCCCAAATCCATTCACCTTTCCCGGGGCCAGGAACATGACCGCACATGCTCTGTGCGGAGAGGGCTTTGGTTGTGCTCAAAATTCTAGTGCAAACCCTAAGGATTGCTCAAAGGTAAAGATCTCAACGTAGGGAAGACAAGGGGTAGCAATCATGGCACGTGAGCAGGTGTCATCCTGCAGGGACAAGGGTGCCCGTTTTTGCGCTACATTTGGGGTGTCTTGGCACTCCAGCCTACGTGCCAAAACGAACGCACCAAGAGCACTAATGAACCTTCCATCAACGCCAGAATCCCGCCCCAGGACAACACGGCCCAAACTGCAGCCTCTCGTCCTTCACTAGGAAACATTTGGCAAGGAAAATCTCTCAAGTCACAATTGCGCCTTGTCCCCATCATGTTCATGACGCTTAAGCCATTTTTCCTTCCCTTTCACAAAGCTCTGCCACAACAGAAACTGCTGGACACTGGTTTTCAGCTGCCTTTCATTCACTAGCAATCTATCCACAGGGTGTTTCTCCCAGGTGAGATATAATCTATTAACAATTTTGGCAGCTTCTTATGTGCTTTTTGCTGTTTCTTCCTGAGGAAGCTTTAAGATTTTTTTTTTTTTTAACCTGATTTGTATTTGTTTGGACAAAACACTTTTCTTCATTTCCTATAATTCGTTTTATTGATATCAATTTGATCTCTCTGAGGAAAGGATATCTGAACACTTAAATTATTTGGTCTATATATTGACCCTCCTCAAACTGATTCTTCTTGAGAGGCTGTTTCAGCTCCAGCTTCCCTGCAAAGGGGCTAGAACACACAGCGGCCGTGTGGCCCCATGGCCTCTGCTTGGGTCACTTGTGTGGGACCATTTCAGAGCAGAGGCGACCCAGCTTGGCCTGTGTGTTATACAATTTGCTTTGAAAGGAACTGAATAAACTCTAGGCCAGTCCTGCCAAATAACATCAACTCCAGAGGCAGTGGGAGCAAGATCACATCTGAGAACACAAACTTGCAGGGCCTGATCTGAAAGTAGTTTTCTTCAATCGTTCATTAATTAATCCAGCCTATTTACCTTAGCACGATTACTTACTTATTTACATCTTATGAACACACTTTTCCTACAATTTTTCAATCAATTGTGAAAAAATAGATAAGCTATCTGGTTCCTGTAAATAACATTATTTTTTCTTCATACAGAACAATTAATTCTGAACAGTAACACCACATTATAAAACAATTCCTAATAAAACACGCTCTAATTATGAATCCAAAACTGCCATTGTTTTGGAAATTTGTTGGCTTTCAGATAGATTAGAATAAAGCACATTTCAATAATGCAGTTGTCAAATAAAGCCATAATGCCCAGCTGAAGACTAACCACAATATATAATTCCACATAACGGCTAATTGACAATTGATTTTTTTTTTTCTTTTTAAGCACCAAAAGAATTTGTCATTATTAACACTATTACAGTGAAAGCCAAAGGAATTAAAACAGTTTTATCACTAATTGAAGGGTTCTGCAAATATTAGCCCTACTGCAGGGAGCAAAAAGACAGGTGGGCAGCAGCCGGTTCCTCTCATCCCACTCCAAGCAAACGGTTCCCGGGACAGGCCCGAGGACGGTCACATTGTCACACCTCAGGAAAAGGCTGGAAGCTTCTTGGGCAGCCCAAGGTCACCCAGTCCTGCCCAGCTCCAGAGGATCTGCCTTTGCTGCACGCACGACCAAAGAACCTTGGTCCTTGCATATGTTTTTGCACCTATTTGCTACTGCATCTGAGGCGAAGGATCCCTAATTTAAAGCTAGGATTTATGATGAACAGTGAATGCTTATAAAGCCAAACAAAAGCAAAACAATGCAATGCAATATGGATATAACTGTCAAATCGGTACTGAAGGCTCATTAAGTTTAATTAAAAGGAAGTCAAATACCTGAGCCGAGTAAAGCTTCCATCCACGTAGCATCGTCTTAGACATTTAACACCATCAATGACCGTATTTGCAGGGATAAACATCTACGAAAGGGAACTGGGAAAACAGGAGTTTTCTTTATTTGGTAAAATAATAAAGTTCCAGTAAGGTGTCCGACCAGGGACACAGATGCTTGGGGGCCCTGTGGCCCTGCTTTTTCAAGCTGAAGCAGGAAAATCCTGAGTTTCCACCCAGCTGTCTGCCTACCTAGATACAGCTGCTACATCTGTGTGCGTTCATGCACCCACAGGAGTGCAGCTACAGCGCGAGCAGGGCTGTGATCACACCGCCCTCCTGCCCGGAGTGACAGGGACGCAATTCCCAGTCTGTGGATACGGGAATTCCAGTCTGTGTCTTTCCGGGAGGAATTCCAGGCTCCTGGGAGCCCAGAGCAGCTGTGTCCCAGCAATCGTGCACGTGCCTCTGCACTCACATGGACACATTCACATTTTGTTTTTATTGTTTCCTGTAGCTTTTTTTTTTTTTTGGCTATAATTAGAGTTAATCACATTTCAAAGCACCAAGATAATTATCTCCAAGTCAAATTAGCTATTTTCAAATGAAGGACCATTGCTGCTTAATTTTTTCCATCTTGAAAGCAAAGCAGTGATCCCCACATCTTTTATATTATTTCTTTGTGAATATCAGGTTGCGATAAGCTCCTTTCTGAACCACTGCTTGAATGCAATTTATTTTACATAGCTTTGCATAATAAAATGGCATTTTAGATAGCATATTCAAAGGGCAGATAGTAATTCTCTGAAGACTTCATTAAATCACCCTTTTCATGTTGAATTAATGTACTAAGTTAATTTTGGAATAAACAAACCAAGATATAAAATTGTTTTATGATAAATATGCACCGCTTAATTTCATCATGTAGTTTTATATTTTAAGTCTCCATATACGTCTGTATGTCTCTAGAGTGATGTGCAAGTATATATACTTAGCGTGACCTCGCAATGAGATGTATTTCATACATCAATACATCCCTAAGCACACCAGAGACATCTTTCTCTTTACATTAACATTCAGTTTGTATCTTTGTATCTTCTTCTTCTGAAGTCAGTTCTAAACAAATCAATGGGGAGACCTGAAAGAGATTCTGAATCCGCTGTCACAAGCGGGAAATGAAAAACGCAACTGTGCAACGGCAAAAGAGCTGATCCCAGATCTCCCCGACACAGGGTCGCTCCTGCTCTTCCTGCTCCTGAGGGCTGGAAGCTCCGAAGGAGGCTCCAAAGCTGCCTCACCTAAAATACAGTTGGATGGAAAACATCCTAACTTTGGAACCCGAGTTTCCCCAAGCGGTCAGCTCTAGAGTGCACAAGGTCAACCCGAGGGGTATCACCAGCCCCAGCTCCCCGTATCAAGAGTCCCAAGACATCGGGTGTTTATCCCAAAATAAGTACGCACTGCAGCAATTCATGCAGCACCTTTAATCGGTGGGAAATTTCAATGGTCTTTACGTGTTAAAACAAGTGAACAGTCCAGCAATGATTATTTGCTAAGGCACTTGTCAAAAAGAAAGATTTGACCTGAGATTTGAGAAGCACTTGGTCCCTCGGACAGCCATCAGGAGATACTATTATTACTGTAACACAATGGACAGATGCATTTTACTTCATTCCTTGGTAATAATATTTTATATTATACTTTAAAAATACACAAAATGCATTAAGACTAGTATTTCATGCCAATTTATGCACGAGAATGTTGGAATTAGTGGTCTTTGATGTTTTCTTCTGATAGGGTTGTAAAACATTCTTGGGGCTTATTTCTACCTTTTTATCTTCTTCTAGAAAAACAGACTCCTACTAGGCTAGAATAAATTATTTCTTCAGTTTTTCAGCATGCAGTACAATGCAGAGAAAGAAAATCTAGGCTGAACTCTGATGTGGATAGTCATGTGTTTAACTAGAAAATGAATTATTTCATAGCTTTGTAGCTGAAAAGTTTCTAGTGAGTCTTCTACAGCAAGCAAGAGTGATAATGCCCTAAACTTACAGAATTATTTTTCTGGCTCTGGAATGAAGTGCTGAATTGGGTCTTTGTAGACACAGAGCCCAAGAAGGTTTCCCTCTCTACAGCCCGTCAGTGGAGCCCAGCGCAGCTCCTGTCAGCGCCCGGCAGGGACACGAGGATGCCACGTGCCAGCAAGGAAGACAAGCCAGAAGTACATCCTCTGAACTTACTGATTCCTTATTCTCCTTCTGCTTAAAACATGGGAATCGCATGAAATAGCAGAACTAGCTTGTTTGCCATCCTGCATGTACTGAAGCAGGTGCAGGAGTACACCTAGGGGAGGGCAGTTTATTCAGAAAAAGCCCTAGAGGGTCAGCCCCCTTCATTAAAATCCATTTCAGTGGATTACAGTCATCTCCTCTTGATTATAAGAGGTCATTATTTATCTGAATGAAGAGGAAGGAAGAGCAGACAGTCAAAGCTAGAGCTGGAAAACATTTACCCTCAGAATGAAACAGCCCCATTGCTTCTGCAAGGGATGGAAACTTGAGGATAGGTTGCATGTGCAATTGAGCAACACAAATAACTTATTCTAAGCTGTACCAAGGGCCTAGGCTGCACTCTGAACATTTTTTTTTTTTGAAAACATAATTTTGAGGGTCATTGCCCATGAATTGCTGAAAACGTGCTCTCTGAATCTAGACTTATTTGTTTGGCCATGAGTTTCTATCTCACAGTGCAAGATAAGGCCTATTGGCTGCGATTGCCCATCACAGTGTAATCAGCCGCCGTTATTATCATCATCCGTTTATTCAGTCTTGTGTATCGCTCTGTGCTGGGCTCAAGCTCAAGCAGGAGAGATTTATTCTGGCTTGGCCTGCTGATGCGCTGCCTTGCCCCTCAGGCAGCACACACCTGGGCACGAGCTACAGCACCAACTGCTTCCTAATCCTGAATTACAGCAGCTTCTGGAAGCGCCTGTGAGCCGAGCTGCAGCTACAGGGTCCAGTTCTCCTTTTGGCTGGGTCGGATCCATTTCCAACAACTCCTGCCTCTCCAGCAGGTGCCTTGGTACAAGGGAAGGCCAGGGGACATCACGGCGCTGCCGGCCCTCAGACACCCGGACCACGGCCGGAGGGTCCCACAGACCCAGGCGACAGCTCCCGGCCCGAGCACAGCCCCACCGCAGTGGGCTGCGCTTTCAGGGTACCAGATTTTTCTGCTGGATTTAAGTTTTAAAAAACTGCCAACCTTCCTTCCTATATTTAGAGCTGCCAGGGCACTCTTGGTTATTCCCAGAAGCACCTCCTGAGTTGCTAATTCCTTGGGAGCACCTTTCCGATAAGCCAACGTAAACAGCTACAGCAATAAATCAATAAGCATTATGCTACTGTGTGATCTGAAAGCGGATCATTTCATTATGCTGATAAAAAAAATAAAATCAATGCACATTAAAATACTATATGAAAGTGCATTGCTCTGTGCAGAAGAATCTGAGGTACATTATCCCATGCTAGGAAAGGGAAATAACTACAGTATGTGCTGCTCACCAAGAGCAATCAGTTTTTCATGACAACCACCAAGATAGGCTTATTATAAGGAGCTGCACTAGGCAGCAATATGCACGGTGAGGATGGTGGAAGCTTTAGCAAAGCAGAGCGGACGTGCATTACGCAGCAACAAGCTAATGCTTCCTGGCCAAACCTGTTACTTTTGACAGAGCTTTAATTATTTTATTTCTTTGTACAAGTACACAAGAAAGCATCCTCTTCAACAGCATGACATCTTAAATGACATCTTTCCTATCTAGTTCATTTGATAACTCCAATTTAATACCCTATTGTCACTATGAAAATACAAGTTAATCACATTTAGTAGAAATTTAAAAACAAAGCATCTATAACGAAATGAAAAACGTGCTTGAAAAGCTGGATGAAAGTGCTGATAGAAATCCTACTCCTATTTATTTGTTACACTTGCTCAATAAAAATCAGCCTCTTCCTTTAATTAAACATACTTTATACTTGTATTGCCATTGCACCAAGTGAGACGACCGGGACTGCACTAGGCAGCCACGGCAGCCTCCCTGGCAGGCCGGGAACACTGAATTTCACCTCCAGGCTCTCCATGCTCTGCAGAAAGCTCCTTTGCTCTCGAGGCCGCTGCAGCTGCATCTGTGTCCTGCCAGGCCAGGCTTCGCACCAGCTCCGGGCATCCTTCTCCCGCCTAAGTCACAGAGACGCTCCAAGAAATCCTTCAGCACGAGCTTAAGCACGTGCATTAGCATCAGGCAGTGCTACCAGCCCACAGGGCTTCATCTCAACACGGTAACTTCCTTATTTTCACTATCTGAAACTCAGGGCTCGCAAGACCTTCCCTTCCCTGCACGCTACCAAGATTTCTCTCTGCAACATTCTCTCCATTTGGGATGGTTTAACCAAACGTTTCTTACAGAACCTTCCTGCTTTCCTCCAGACTCTGCGTTTTCCTTGGCTGGGACGCAATAGCACAAGCAAGTTTCCCTCTCCCTTGTTAAGCTGCCCCACACCTCTGCTCATTTCAGAGCCCCGCGGACGCAGTGAGCGCTGCCCGCGCCGCCCTGCAGCCCTCGCACGGCCGGGCCGGCGGCCGGCACACACCACAGCTGCGATTGCCCCGTCACAGCCACCGCGAACGGGCTGACTGGGAGGGAGGCACGAGAGGAGCAGAGAAAAAACATCCAGTCAAATTGCTAGGATTTGGTGATATGGTTTTGGTTGAAAAAGAAGAAAAATCTCTGAAAACATCCATATCAATTATAATTTAATCCCCAGTGTGATCACTTAAAATTCCATCCA
>JAUBOD010000907.1:1945877-1962842 GCA_032353885.1 Nothura maculosa | reverse complement strand
CAGCCTGTTCCACTGCTCTGTCACCCTCACAGTAAAGAAGCTCCCCCTCACCTGCAGGTGGAACTTCTTGTGTTTCAGCTTATGACCATTTCCCCTTGATCCTATCGCTGGCATCCTTCATGCTGTTCCCGGAGAGGACTCCATCAGATGATCGATTCATCATTAATTTAAGTCATTTATCAAATTTGCTGTAGCATTTCCACTTAATATATGCTTCTAAGCTACGTTAAGACTTAAAAATACCGAAGAAAACCCAAATTAACGATCAACGTATCTGATGTTATAGACTAGATGTCTTCGAAAAACAGGAGATAACAGCAAAGGGAAAAAAATCAAGCTGTTCCTGAAAGAGTTACATTATGATATTGTATCTGCTGTGCATCTGTGCAATAAGCAGTGTCACACATCTCCGAGTGTACAGTAATTGATACTGTGAACTGCTGGGCTGGAAAATTGCTATTGAGAACATATAATCAACCTCGTGACCTCTATACATCCACAGAGATGTGAGATGCAATTCTGCTTCCTCAGGTCATGTAAGACCAGTCAGTTTAGATTTCAACCTCAAAAAATAAGAGTGAATGAATTGCAGACAACCACCCTTGTCTAGCATTTCATCATCCATCCAAGACAGGCAACATAAACTGCTTCTAGTCCTCAAGTCTTCTGAATTTTTTTCACATCATACAATGATATGGGAGCTACAGAGCCTGGAGATTATCAATCAGCCTAAAAGGAAGGTTTAATTATTAAACAAATAGACACATAACCCCAAAGTCATATACAGTATAAAACTGTGGGTATGTGTTTATATATATAAACACCCACTTCATAATAGATTGAAAAAATAAAGACCTTTGGCTTTTGATTCATCTAACTTGACCCAGTCTGATCTGCACTGCTGCTGTTAAAGCACCCTAGTCTGACTAGGCTGCTGGCTTCAGATGTCATTTTGTTTTCCTCTTTTGCAGGCACACTCTACCAGGGAATTATGGGGCATCCACAGTTAAATCATAAAAGGCAATTCATTATTTGGCATAGATAGAAAAGACAATAACACATAATTTATTGGTCTGTTACTGTCCTGCAGTAATGGATCAAAACCTTTGGCATTAAAAGGCATTCATCTTCAGTGCATTTCCATAGGTAAAATGCTTAGACTACTGAATGTAATTTGGTGTTTGAATACATTTGTGCAATGATTAAATCTATCTTTATCATTTTATAAGATTACAAGATTAAAACTCCTCATCATGCCAAACTGCTTCTAAAATTGACTCGATATGTTTCTTTGTTGGACTTCTGAATCATCATCTTCAGCAATTAAAATCAATCAAGAACACTGACCAAAGGGTAGAGTGTTTCATAGCAGAGACTTTCAATGCCACCGGAGCTGGCAGAACGTGACCCTCCGGCAGCGCTGGCCTAGCGAGGCGAGCACGTTACCACCACTGCCCTTTACAAGTGCCCTTTGCTTCAAAAGGCAACACTGAGCCAGCACTTCCATGTTATTCAGTTAACCCCTGAAATGTCTTATATAAAGTCTTTGGAGAAATGCTACTGACCCACTGGTCCAGGCAAAGGAAAATTAAATCAGGTGACAGAATTTTCACCCAACTCTCAAATCCAGCACCAACATTTATGCTTCACATCCTTACAGTTCTTGCCCTTTAGGAATATTCACATCACCAGATCAACAGCTCTTGGTAGCATCTTACTAACTCCTTAAAGAGATGCTGCTCTAAGACACCCACTGGGGACATGTAGCATTTCTGGTTCCAGTTGTTATCCCTAGGCAGCCCCCACTGAGAAGAGACAATTCAGCTTTAACCTGCACCTGGCTGCTCTAACTCCCAGCCTGAGCTTCTTTAAAGAATCACATTTGGTATCAAATCTGTGATGCGAGTTAAGTTTTCAGGAAAATTGTGGGCAAAAGACTCTCCATCTTCCTCTGTGCTAGGGCTATTTTACTGCTCCCTATCAAAACCTTGCATTATCTCACTCCTCCACAACTTGCTGAACTGAAAAAAGGCCCTTTTTATCTAAAGATAGAGGCATGCTCTGTATGACAGGTTTTTCGAGCAGTAGAGAGAGAATGAAAAGATTCTATCAAGATAAGTATTTTAAGATACAGAGGTGATTCATTCAGCAAATCAACATAAAAGGCTGTTCTCACCCTAGGGCAACGGGTTAAGAGAGCCTGCTCGCTGCCCTCACACCCTCGCTCCCCACTAGTGTTCCGCTGCCTGATTTGGGGAGCACACCTCCCTGGCTGCTGCTTGTGAAGCTCATCAACATCTCGGCTGCACAATTAGGATTTCATTATCTAGCCACGGCGTAAGACAAGTGTAAGAGGAAGGAAGCTTCCTTGCTACCTTCCTAATGCTGCTGCACCATGGACCACAATCGCACTTCTTATGCCTGTGAACTAACTAGTTCTTTCAACAATAATTCGTCTTCCAATTTTGACTGGAAAGGTGGGTTTAAGTACATCTTTTATAGATGAATGGTTACACAAATTTATTTTCCTTAAAGCAGACAGCAATACTTCATATCCCATCTTCTTTGCCATGGATCATGCTAGTGGCTACATCAACTGGCATGATAGGACATTAAAAAGTCTATATTTAGTTCATAATGACTGCAGATTGCTGTAAGTGATTTGTAGAATGACACACGAATGCAATTTGCCATGTTTCGCTAGCAATCAGCTCCTGGATTTCATACATGATTTTAGGTAACGCATTTATTTGGAAATGCTTAGAAATGACTAAGAGCTAGTAAAGTCAAACACACATAAGACAACCGCTATCACCAGCAGTCATTTTAAAAAACTTTTCCTTAACGTTCAAGACAAATTCTTATTAAAGAACATGCTCAAACTCTCTCAACAGCTACTTATTGTGGATCATAAGTAATTTAAAAGAAAATCCAGGTCACAATATCACCAGCTGTGCTCGCGAAAGGACACGCTGGCAAGGTCTCCCACACTGATAATGGAAAACAACTTCCCTGTGTTGCTAAGAGGAGGAGCATATACAAATAGAAGTCACCCTTACAATCTGACAGCCACACAATACTATAATATTAGAATAGTAGTGATTCTTGATTATATAATAAATAGGACTTGTACCCTTTTTAAAAACCTAAATAATCCCATTGGATGCAAGGCATTTATTTAGGAGCTTCTGCCTTTGGTCACTGATGGACTGACACCATGCAGAGGGAGGTTAAGAAATGCCTAAGAAACTGTAACCCAGTGTGTGGTCCTAAAATATAGTAAGAAATTAGATTTTTAGTCAGGATGGAGGAAGTAATTTGGTGGTTTTATCTTGCTCACTGCTTGTAAGAAAGATAGCTCAAAAGACAAGAAACTATTTGAGATACTTTAAAAAAGGCCAAAAGCCAGACCAACCTCTTACGTGACACATTATGTCTCCTTTCCCTACTATTTGTTTAAAAGCATCTCAGTGGTTATCCTCCTCCTCACTGAAATCACAAGGCTCTGCATAGGCACGAAGAAGAATCATTACATTACAAACCACTGTGACAAAAAGACTGCCTAGTTTTATGGACCATTAGTGGTTGATTGAATAGAACATAAAACCCATCTGAAAGGGCTTGCACGATCAAAGAACAGCTGAATTACACCGGCTAAATTTGGAACATCAACAATATGGATGAATATAGAATATTATTAAGAAAGAAGGAAACAATTCATCGTAAATTCTGATGAATATAGGTTTTGACTAGTAATTTTTGGTGACAACAGACACTTCACTACAAATAAAGAGAAACCGTTTATGAAACTGCAGATGGGAAGACAGAATGGATGTATTTTCCCTTCCATAGCATCTGGGAAGACAACTTATAGGATTGTGACTAAATCCTTTCCTTAGATACTGACACAAGCATTTATCTCAATGGTGTATGGATGCATATATATGTGCATTTATGTGTGTGTGTGTGTGTGTGTATTTATGTGTGTGTACACACACATATATAGTGCTGCATGTGTGTGTATGCATCTGAGTTAAACATATACACGTATAAAACACTGGCTGACAAGTGAATTCAAATTTTAAGTAGCAAACAAGTTTTTGCAGAAGGTGAATATCCAGAAAGTTAGCAATATTCATATACTAGCCAGTTTGCGTCCTTAAGAAAATAACTTAATGCATGGAAGAGCTTTAAGAGAATCTCCACAGGGACACTTCACCTTGGGCAAACTTTACCTGGCTGTTCATGGCAAGGGAATTAAGCGGATGGAAGTCAGCTAGAAGCTTTAGGAAATACCAATAGTCACCCCAGCTGGGTAGCCACAAGCACAACATACAGTGGACTGGATGGCAGCCACATGTGCCAGGGGCAAGAGGAGGCCAGGACAGGCTCCAGGCAGTCAGAGGATGAGGCGAAAGCCTAAGCACCATTCAGTTCATCACAATGTAAAATCCCAGCCTGAAATGAGCTTGAGATGATGAAGACCGAAATAGCTCCAGCAAATTGAGCTTGAAGCACAGCAGCTACATGCTGTCCATGCTAGGAGCAGGGAGATGGGGCTCTCTGGTGAAGAGACACAATTATGGGCTGGATTTGTCCCGCTGAAATTGTAAGATCAACAATGCCTGTGATATGTGACCTTCTGAGTCTTTGGCCCTGCAAATACTCTCATTTAATTTGATGAAATACCTAAATAAACCTGACTTGTTCCATAACTGAAGGTAGACAACTTGCTGGGCCGCAAGGCTGATTCCTGTCAGCTAGGGTTTTTTTTTGAATTCAGAAATAAGTATTTTTGGTTGTTGAGCTGGTGAGTGAAGGGATTTCTGGAATATTTCAAGTATTACAGAATTGTAGTTATTAAATAATAAAGTGTAAAGAAAAAAGCACAGGGATGTTAAACTAAAATCCAATATACACAGGTAAATGTGCTACGTGTTGATAAACAAGACTAATATTTGAAGCCGGCTTTTCTGAGAAAACTTATTTAATACGTGCTAAGGATAAACTGTCTCTTCTCTAGAAGATGAACCCAAGGTTTGCTCAGGGAGACCTTTCATCATTTAATGTGGCTTAGTTATACTTCAGTGACTCAACATTTAGGTGTTGTACAAGACTAAACCATGTCCAAGCGGTACAGCAGGAACGGTACTTCCTGGGAAAGCCGCAGCTGAGCTGCCCTCGCTGCACAGAACCACCACAAGAAAGCAGCAGCCAGGCGGGACGGAGGTGCCTGCAGCGGGCGGCCGTCCGGGGGAGGAGCGGCGCCCGGCGCCAGCCGCACGGCATGGCCAGGGCCACGGGCAATGTCACAGCCTGGCCGCCGAGGGCAGGGCCCTCCCGGCCCCAAGGCACGCGGCGCCCCTGCGGCTCCTCCAGCCAGGCTCTTCCTGATGCTCCACCAGGACCAAGGGCCAGCGGGGCCAACGCAGCAGGACCAGAGGCTGCTCTTGCCATTTGCTGCTACCCGGCCCTGCAGCGCAGAGATGCGCCTTGTAAAACGCTTCATCATTTGTAACCACTTTAAATCAGAAACTTTTTCCCACACAAATGGGCAATTCCAAAGGAAAAACGTTTTCCTTTGCCAATACTATCCTTCCTATAGCACGTGCCTCACCCAGGAAGAAATCTGCATGCACCCCGTTCTCTAGGGTTCAGCACAGGCACTACTTTAATCACAATTGAATTCTTGGACTGTATGGTTTGGAAGGAAATTATTTTAAACTGAGGTTAAGAAGCCAACTGAAGCCATAGTTACACTTAATGCACAGGCTGCAGACTGTAAATACTTTTACCCTCATAAACATACAGCACTTTAGTTTAAAACAAAGTTCTCGACCACGGTGATCTTAGTCATGTTTCTCTGCAGCACGGAGATTAGCTTGTTCTGTAGCTTCCGAAAAAAACACAACGCTCGAATGACCCAGCATGGATTTAAATTAACTGCAGCTGAATTCCACTGATGATAATCTGTGCTTTTAATTATTCCCATCTCTTTTCAAATGAACTCTGTAGGTTTTACACTAACCATTTTCTTAAAATTATATTTCAATAAGCCTAGTGGCATAGCAGCAGTGCATAAAGCTGCCTTACAATAGCACAGCTCCAAATAACACCCTTAGGTTTTTGTTCATGTCATTTACAACTTGAAGATTTTAAATTTTGATAAAGAATAATAAAGCTTATAAATAATAAATCTCTTATCCCTTCCTTTTTTTAGTATTATCTAAAAAAGACATAGTCCAAAATACTGACTCTGCCACATATCCAGCAGATAACTGCATCTCTAAGAGTGTGAAGTCCCAATATTCTAGATTGAGGTTAGGAAAAGAAATTCATCCACTTCTCGAAACAGATGCAAGGATAAAAGCACCAAGCACTCAAGCAAGATACAGAAAATGCATTTTGTGCCCCTGCATTTCAGTAGGATGTGTTTGCACCAAACCTGGAGCTACACACAAAGACCACACACATGCAACTCAGCCAAAACTGGCCCACAAAGGCCGTTGGCAAGAACAGCAAGGCAACTTCGCTGTGGATTTAGAGACAGCTTGAAAGCTCAAGAAGGGAGGGAAATGAGTAGTCCTGTGCAAGATTTGCACTTAAGTGTTCTTATGATGTATGATTATTATGACTGTCTGCCTGCTTTGCAGGCAAAGCCAATGACTGACAAAGAACAAACGACAAAAATCAAACCACTACCTATAGCCCATGATTTTTTAAAATGAATTATGATTTTTGTGGCTATTAGACATGTTTATATTTATATACATATTATATACATTTATAATGTATATAAACTATGCATATTTAACTTTTAAATCTCATTTGCATTTACAAAATGAAGCACTGTAGCTTCATTTTCTCAGACATATCATCTTAATTAATCCTAACAGCTCCCTAGCTTTTTTACATTTCTGTTATCACTTCTTAAGGCTTAAGACTTCTAATTGACCTAAATTACATATTCAAATTACCCTTTTATGAGATGAAATTAACACACCATAGATATTTTGTGTAATTTGGTGACCAAAATGTCACCAGAGTAATTTGTTTTTAATCTATGAATTAGTAGAACTTCACAAGTTGCAAACTTGTAATGAATTTCTCTACCCAAGTTTTCCCCTCCAACAGGACTTTGTGTGGATTTCAAGGCTTCAAAAGTGTGAAATACTCATCCACCTTCCTGTCAGCTGGCAGCAGTACCAGGTCCCACATTCACAATCTGATTTCCTTGGCTGCCTCAACATCTCTTTGTGCTTGTGCATTTTGTGCCACCTGGTAGCAACCACCAAACCAGAAACAACTTCTGGGATTCTCTCAGATGTACCGAATAAAACGGCCCCCATTTCACTGACTTGAGATCTAGCAGGAAAGATGGGCCTGGACATAACACTGCAGTAGGAACTAGGAAAGAGGAGCAATGTTGTTTAAATGATTCTGCAACAAAATTCAGTCTTGGAAATAAGGAAATTTTCAAGAAAAAAAAATGGTTCAATTGTGGTTTGTGTGACCTGCCGATGAAATAGCATCAAACCTCTATAGGTACTCAATTTTACTCAAACATTTTATTCAATTTTATTCAAACATTTGAGACTAAGTTCAGTTTTAAAGCAAAACTTCAGCTCATTATTTTATTTCCCCTGAAGACTGACACTGCTCACCAAGATCTGAACGATGTACTTGGTTTAGCAGTTGGCTTAGGTGAGTGATGGCCTCATCTGCTGCAGTTTTCTGCTCCCAGACATCAGTCAACTGTGGTTTCATCAATCCTGTCATCAATCCACTGGACTTAAGTGTATTTTTCCCTAAAGGGTCAACTACTTATGAAAGACAACCTATCATGTTCCGCCTTCCTTGCCAGAAGTTACAGGCACACACTACAACTGAATCTTTTGCCTACTCTGAATGTAATCCTCCATTTTCCCAAATGGAAATGCCTTAGGCATTTTCTTCTTCAGCTGAAGCATCAATACATGCTAATGCCTGCAGATGGTAACTGCAACCCATGGACTAGGCGTGCATCAATCTCAATTGCAAGTGAGCTTGCCTAGAGATACAACTGGCCACAACTGCTATTTCACAGGGAACGCCAACGTTTTGGAATTGGGTCTCATTCCACATTACTAAATAAGTTATTTGAAATGTACTTCGTAAAGGAAATTCTATTTCTTATACTTCAGATAAAGCTGACGCTGGAGTTTCTGCGAAAAAGTATAATTCTTTAGCAGCTGCTAAAAGACATCAGTAGGATTTACCTCAACTTCATTCTTACCCAAGGATCGTGCTGAATTCAGAGCTCTTCGTACTAGATGCTACAGCCACAGAAACCCCATGCCTGTTTTTTACTAGATAACTGCATGGAAAGAACACGAAGGATCTGGAAGATGTTCTGTATTTATCCAGGAACTGCACATGATGTTGTCGGGACACAGCATTAAGTAAAGAGTTTGATTGCAATGCTTATTTAAATCTGTCACAGTGTTGTGCATGCATAGACACTTGCCTTGGAAATTCTGGACAGGAATAGACATGTAAATGCAGTCAAAACCCAGCAAACAAGTCTCTTCCTATCAGTATGTCCTGGATTTCTGCTCTATTCCTCTGTGTAGAGAGCCCACACAGGGAGTAAATGTGCTCTGAATAAACAGTCCTGAAGAAGACACTGCTTTATTTCAATATAGAATATAAAAGATGAATTAGTTCAAAAAGAAAATTTCCAATGTCAAAGACAGACCTTCTATTAAGGGTCCAAGTTCATCAGTTCAATAAAACTTCAATGGTCCTTTCTACTGTTCTGGCTCCTGACATGGAATTTCTCTAACAGAAACTTCAACTCATGCACAAATTACATTGACTCTACAGCAGTTCCTCATTCACAATATCCCTGCAAGTGTGCAAGATTTTATAGGAGCCCTATATACAGTTACAGCTTCAAAGAAAGCTTCTCAAGTTCTCACCAAATAGCTGAGTTTTACAGCAAAATGAAAAATACACACAAACCATAGAAAATGTTTTTATGTTTGTTATCATTGAATCATAACAAAGAAAAAGGCAGTTCTGCTGAAATATATAAGCTCAGCAACTGAGGTGAAACATGGAATGTAAAGCTCACAATGCCCCAAGTCCAGAAAAATCAATAAAGAAACCGCAACACTGAATGATACATATGTTAGCTGATGATAGAAAAGGGTCTTTTTTTTAGTATGAACACCTCATGTGGAAAAATATACTTCTTTGTCCACTTCAGGATTAGCTTCGAGCTTTCCTGAGTCGCTGCCTCTTTTTCTGGGTTGCTCTCTGAAAAATCTTACTGTTGGGAGCACAACTCCTAGTCACAGGATTATCCATCCTGATTTCAACAAAACTGCTCTGAAGGAGGACTCGGGAATAAATTTTGCAAGATTGAATCCTTCAAAAGTTCCGAATGTGGGGAAAAAAATATCACCAAAGGATAGATATCTAGCACACTAAAAATTGAAGAGAGAGTGTTTGATTATAGGGTTTTTTCCACAACGTAAAAAATCTTTTTTCCTTCTTTCATTACCTATACAGCATATATTTCAAAGTAGATGAAACATAAGGTTAAAAATATATCAGAAAGCCCTTCAAAAGAAACACTATCAAATAAAGCCACAGGGTTCACTCCTGCCTTTGGTTAGCACTTTTGTTACAGCACTTTGATAGCTTCAGGCTGGAATGACTTGAACTGGCACTAAACCCCCCAAAGCTCCTTTGGTGGCAGTTATCCCGCTCACCGGTGAGAGGTAACGCTGGACTTAGCCAGGAAGGCCCAAAGTGGACAGTCCTGACGCGTAGGCCGTTCTCTGGCCATTGGGAAAACAGCTGTCCCTAGGCCAGGAACCGAACAGGCTGAGGAGGCACTTGCGCCAGCGCAGCCCCCTGCGCCGTTTGCACAATAAATACAGAACTTTTATCACAGTGTTATGGACTTTCCCTGGATGCACAACCCTGTGCCTGCTGTTTTAATGCCCCTGGCAATACTGGCCATGCAACCACTACGGGAAATTCCACCTTCCGCGAGGCACCAAGGGTCACACCAGGCTCATACAATGCGTGTTACCAGAGGTGTGATTCTTATTCCCCATTTCACAAGGTAGTCTGCCACACATTGCTTAGCAATTCGATTATGCCAAAATCAGCCTACAGTAAATTCAAAAACACAAGCTTGGAACACTGAATAAACTAAAAATCAGATCTGAACATTTATTTCTAAAGCCAAAACCTCCATGGCTGAAATTAAATCAACCTCTTATTACTCAGATTTCCCCCAGGTCTGAATCATTCTTTTAGTTTGCTGCTCAGACCCTTTCTAAGTCATTTAATTCAGTATCTGACTTTGATAATTCTAAAACATCCCATCTCATTTTATTACTGTTTGCTGTTCCGATATTTGAACGTATCGAGCATACTTTGCTTGTTATTTACTATAACAGCATGTAGCCAAATTGATTTACAATAAACCACTTCCTATCCTAATTCCCATAACTTGGCAGAACCCCAGGAGTGAGTTTAGTTCTCCTTCCTCAGGCACTGGCTTTGTGCTGGCTTAATGAAGTCATGCCTGATTTATACTGACAGACAGCTCAGAGCAGACAGAAAAGTTGCATCACTTTAGATAAAGACAGCGTTAAATTAACAAGGCAGCTTTTGTGAAATCCCACATGTCCCCTTATTCCAGCCTAATGCACCAGAATTGGCAACCTGTGCCTGGTTTCCTCTGTAAGGAATAAGGGGCTGTGCAACAAGTCCACAGCGACCTCCATAAAGACCCACCACTAGATCCTGCATTGTGGCTAGTTTAGAGGGTTTATTTAATTGGGCTTTGGGTGAGGGCTGGCTGCCCTGCTCCATGCTGCACTGCTGGGCACAATGCGCCCAGCTGGGAGCAGTGCTGGGCTCCTAAGGAGGTTTCTCCTCCCACCTCTGCACGGCTGTGCTGCCTCTTCGCTCCTTCTGACCATCATTTGTGACGTCGTGAAGGGGATCAGGCAACAACGCTAAAAATAACCTTGGCAAAAAGAGGGCTCTTCTGCATTGGAAAGCCGTGAGGGAGGCAGGGTGGCTCAGCTAGGACACACGGGAAAACCACCTCGGAGCTTTTCGGAAGCGCTGCATGTTCTCAGAAACCAGATGCGGGGCAGAGCCTGCTGCACAAGAGGCCTCTGTCAAAGCTGCAGAATCCAGCTCTGTTTCCCACAAACAGAACAGGGATTCTGTTCCCCAGACACGTTCAGCAAAACAGAAAAAAGGCAGGAGTCCCTTTAATGCTTATGTACAGAATACACTTTCATCCTGATCAGCCTGATTTCATATCACTGCTTTTGATTTATTCAAAGTGATTTTTTTTTCCATTCTGATCATGCATCCTCTTCACTCATAGATTTAATTAAGATTAGGAAAATGAAAAGGTACTGAGAATTAGTCAGATTTTTGAGACAACATCTGTAACAATTACTCATTCAGGACTAGCCAGAGAAGCTTATGCACGTAACATATTTGGAGGAGAAAGAATATATACCATACAGCAAGTTCTAATTTAAGGAATTCAATACAATTTTGTGCTAGGCAGCTGTCAAATATAGTTAATAATTTGTTTTTGTGGAATCTCACAGGTCCTTTTCTAGACACAGCTCATAGGAAAAACAGGTTTCCAAGAATCCTGGCATCAGCTGAGGATATTCTCACATCAAACACGTATTTCACATTCCTTCTTAAAGGAATCTCCTACCCACAGGTCAAGAACTCCTTTTACCACAATGCCACCTACACTTTTTCATTCCAAACAAATGTATCTTGGTGAATAAGAATGGGATAAAAGGGACCCAAGTTATTTCAATGACAGGAGATGCAATGAGCAAGAAGCTCATCCCCAAGGAAGGAGACTTGGTGGGATGGAATGAGAATTGCATTTGAAACCCATTAATAACAAATTAACATTTTTTTTGTATAATCTTGGTTAAACACTGCACCTGAAGAAATACTACAAGTTGTATAAATTTAGTCTAGTTACACTTCAGTTCAATCTACCAACCAAGCAATGTGAAGACACACAGAGCTGCTCACTCAGATTCACCAGTAAGAGCTGAATAAACTAGACCGCATTTAAACAACAACATGTCTGCATCTTTGGGAAGATTATTTCTCTGCTTCTTAGTGCTAAAACCCCCTCAGTGAGGTTAACAAAGACTGCTGTAACACTGCAGAGAAATGGCACACCCACACACCCACACACACACACATATATATATATATATATATATATACACACACACACACACACACACACACACACACACGGGCTGGTTGAGGTCACGGGCATCCTGCACAGTCAGGAGGAGGGAGAGAAGGGAACTTTAAAGCTCAGACATGATGAGTATGCAAAGTCTGAAAAATATGATATCTTTACTTGTAAACAAAAGAAGGCAGGATGACAGAACAAGAACAGCCTGTAGATCTCCAGGACTATCTGCTGAGTGACCATAGGAAATGTGGTTCACATAAACATATAGGGGGGTTGTGAATCACAAGGAGGATGTGCACAGCCTTTCCTATTTGCTTTGCACGCACATTTGCCTGATAAATGGTCTGCAATGAAGAGTTCGATCTGGTGCAGTATTTTGTACACCCAAGGAGACAGATTACGAGAGGAAGTGACAGGGCAGTTCAATAAAGACACTCATCAAGAGAAGACAACCTAATCAGTGGGTGGATTTATTTTGCAACATTTTTGAAAGATGTAATTTACACCTACTCTTGACAGGACAGATCCTGAGGCTGCTAAAAACTCCAATTAAATAAACAGACATCCATCTGATATTTGTCTATTATTCAGCATTCTGACTCATAATTTTCTTCCAAACTCTCACCCTGTTCACGATCTCTCAGGCCTAATGAGTCCAAGAGGTCCCAATTCGTGACCCGACACCAACTTAGCAGCACGGAACAAAGTGACAGCCACACGACCCAGATGCCTCAGAAAGCTCCAGTTTCCTGTCTGTCTTGTACATTATTCCCCTATAACCAGACCTCTTGGACAAGGTGCTGGGAATTTACTTTTGTAGTAACAAAGCCAGGGATTTCATATTTAATATATCACCAATAAATAAAAAAGGACCAAAAGGCTCACCAGAAAGCCTATGCTTCTCTCCTGCCTCTGCTTTTAGCTCTTTGGAATCCCCTGATTGCAGCCACATTCTCCATAGGCCACAGCAACATCCACAGCTTCGTTACCAGCAGGTGCAGTGAAGAGATTCCTCTCACGAGGAACAGCATATTTGTACATCTTCATCTGCAGTAGATAGGGGGATAAAACTGCAATGGGAAGCTTTTCTGGAACCACTGCAAATATCTCCTGTTACTTGGTGGTTACAATCCCTATGGATCTACCAAACAGCAAGTTATCTGCTTTATCTTTTCACCGTATCTGTAAATAGATAGGAATCCTATTAAGTAATATTTTAAAAGGCTGGAAAATGCTCAGCAGTTGATAGTCTGCTGAGTGCCAAAACATTCCTTCAGCTCTGAAAAATTGAAAAGTGAATACTAAAAGTAATTAAAATGAGTCTAAGGCTCCATCTACTAATAAGTGGTCACAATCATCCTGCAGAACTTCATTTGTAACAGCAGCAGAACAGAAATTATAATACTAGCTTAATAACCTGAAAGAACTTTGCTACTAAAAGACTGAATCATTTCTTTAATATTAAACAGTACATTTACTCTGCGATGAACCAGTATTTCAGCAGAATGCACAGTGTTAGCCAGCCAAGACTTCTCCTTAATAGAAGAGAACAGAAATCACTGTGAGCTGAATCCCCCAGTCCTTTCTCCTACAAAGCTCTCTTTGAGGTCAATGGAAAACATTGCTATTAAAAGAACGCCAGACAGGGACCTCTGGAATCACGCAGCACAAATCATATCTGGTTTTGGAAATAAGCCCCTTCTCAGCCTGGAAAGATTTCAAAACAAGAGAAAGCAGTTGTACAGGGACATCATTTTTCTGTTATCCTTTCCTTAATTTCACAATACCTGAAATGTCATAACATTCAGAACAGTTTGACAAAGCATCTCAGCCTCCTCCCATGTCAGCCTTTATTGTTTATCGCCTACTTGTTTATTCCCTTAGTATGTACAAGAAGTAACAAAGAGCCTGAATCTATTTAATCTAGTGAGAGTGAAGAAGCATTTATCATCAGGTGTTTCAAGCACAATAAAAAAAGAATACTGTCAATAAGCTTCATGTGCTTTACCAAGTCAGCGTGACTATGGGTGATGAACAACAATAATGCCAAAAGCAAGGTGTTTAAGTGAGCACTGCCTAAAACTAGAGTGATCAAAGGTCAAAAGGAAAAAACAAAGAAGGTACACTGGACACAAGAATTTAGAATTCTGTAGCTTTTCTGGTATATATTAACACGGACTAACTTATGGACTAAGTCAAGCCCATACAGATGTTGGAGTCTGGCAGTTCCAATGACGGCTTCCCGTTGCTTGGGCTCTCCTACTTCGCAGCCAGCCTTCCCATTGCAGTCGGCATCCTCCTGCACGGCCTCAAGGACATAATTACACTGTTCAGTACACCCAGGGCAGGAGTAAACACAGGCAGCATTCAGATGGCCTTTTATAAGATGAAGATCTCTGAGTAAATCCTGCTGACCTCAATAAGACTGTGCCAAGAGACTTGGGGACAGATGATTTTTAAACAGAAAGAAACAGCATCTGAAGCTGGGGGATGCGAATGGCACCTGAGCAGAAAGGCAGTAGCTTCAAGTTTGAGAATGGTCCAGTACCCAGACATGTGACACTGCACTGGACACACACTGGAGTTGCTGAACATCCTTACTAGACTTCGACTCTAAAAAAATCACACTTCATCTTGACAAACACAACATTCAAAAATACTCTGCTGAAACTCTGATCTTGTGACCTCCTTTTAATTTTCTATAACTGTTAAAGTACTACTCAATAATACTTTTGTTAAGTTAAAAAACACAACTTGATCACAATATTGAAATGACTGTATTTACTGCTCAGAAATGTCTTTCCATTAAATTTATCTTGTATCAGATGCCTTTTATTCCCCCAGTCAGCTTCTTTCAGGTGTATTTCTATCAGGCATATATATTTTACTTTTAAGTTGGTTCTTGGATCTAATTTTATAATTTTAGGAAACTGCTCCAAGTTATGTACTACTAATATTATTCCAGGGCATTTGCTACTATGCTCAAAATAATAACGTATACTTAACATGATATGATAGAACAATTTAGCAACTCTTCAGATAGTTGGTTATATCTCATTAATCTTAGTCCTACTAGGTCTGAGGTGTCCCTGAGCTCACCAGTCAATCCCTTCTAGACATCAGACCTTGGGTTTGAAATACACAAAATATTGCTTGAAATAAAATAAAGCTGTCCAGAATGTTTTAGACTTCAATCAATCCTGAGTCACTCACTTTAGAGAAAGATCAAGCACACAAAATGTCAGAGAGGTCTCCTGGCTTTGCTGGAGACCCATTTTGAGTGATCATATGAGGAATTGCTATGCTGGATGGAAATGCCACTCATGTTCCAGCAAAATAACAGCTGTAACTTCATGCCAAATTGCTCTATCAGTCTGGAAGGCAAGAGCTGTAACAGGATGGGAGTTCCCTGCGGCCGCCACTGCTCTCCCCAAGCCTAACACGCTAAATGCAGCCTGTCCTGGACGAGGACGACCCCTTCCTAACAAACTCCTTGCTTTATGGGACTTCATTCAGAAGCAAAGCAATTTCAAGGGGGAAAATAGGTTTTAGAAACTGGTAATGAAAAGTACCTGAAGCCAAGGGCTGCATTTATAACTAGGGTGATTTTACATGACAACACATAACAGCGATCACGTTCCCAGAAAGCTTCAGGGAAATACAGACTGTCAGTAAAGCTGGAGTGGGCAGATGACAGTGGGAAGGGATGCAAGACAGGCTTACAGTTGTTAAACAGAAATAGTTAAGAAATTATTCAGATGTTATATTAAATCATAACTTGGTCAAATCATGAACATGATTTTTTCAATAAATACTTCACTGCTGGACTACATGACTCAAGTCATAGTTTATGCCTTTGTTGACCTTGGTTAAGTGCTGGGCCTGTCAATACCTGCCCGTCAGTCTCGCTAAAAATCAAACTGAAACATGCCGTGCCTCAAATTTTACATTTCCATTACCTATAATTAAAAGTTTCATTATTTAGACCAAAATAAACAACGAATATCAGGGTTCTCCAAGATGCTCAGAGGATGAAAAGTTTCATCAGCAGGAATATAAAGACACATCTCCTTAGTGGAGGTTCCTGCCTTTTTCAGCCACCCTTATCAGATGTAGAGTAAAAAGGAGGCTCCCTGTTGCTCTGGCTGCTGAAAAGCAATTGTGAATCCCTTGTAAAGCAACCTCCACACCTATGAGTAACCTTGCGAACTCTCCTGCACACTGAGTACTACTTGATTCTTAACAACAACGGGTCAAGCCCAAAAGCAGGGCTTTTCCTCAGGTTTGAGGGCAACCAAAGGCCCCAGCGCCTCCACATAAGCCCAGCTCAGAGCATCTCAAAGGGCCAGGACGGCTGAGCTGGCAGCAGCGCCCACCTGAACCGCAGCCAAGGGCAGCGGCATCGCGGCGCCCACGGCCCCGCCGATGCGTCCGCACTTCTCTCATCCCAGAGACACACGATGCCCTAAGAAAACCTACTTGCAAATACTGCAAGGAAAGAGCTTTGCTCTTATAAAATGTAAAATAAAAATGGTAAAGAGAACCCTCTCAAACAGCTCCTACGTTATCATCTGCCCAACTACTCTGCAACAGGAACCTTCTAAATGCACTACTGTTGGGATCCAGGTTTAGTGAAGAAAGGTGGGACAGCTGTTTTGAAGCAAATACGCACATTATATTCAAGTAGACTACACACTTAG
>JAUBOD010000907.1:1934139-1945777 GCA_032353885.1 Nothura maculosa | reverse complement strand
AGAAATTATTCAGATGTTATATTAAATCATAACTTGGTCAAATCATGAACATGATTTTTTCAATAAATACTTCACTGTTGGAGTACATGACTCAAGTCTGGTTTATGCCTTTGTTGACCTTGGTTAAGTGCTGGGCCTGTCAATACCTGCCCGTCAGTCTCACTAAAAATCAAACTCAAAACAGGCCATGCCTCAAATTTTACATTTCCATTACCTATAATTAAAAGTTTCATTATTTAGACCAAAATAAACAACTAATACCAGGGTTCTCCAAGATGCTCAGAGAATGAAAAGTTTTATCAGCAGGAATATAAAGACACATCTCCTTAGCGGAGGTTCCTGCCTTTTTCAGCCACCCTTATCAGATGTAGACCAAAAAGGAGGCTCCCTGTTGCTCTGGCTGCTGAAAAGCAGTTGTGAGTCCCTTGTAAAGCAACCTGCACACCTAAGAGTAACCTTGCGAACTCTCCTGCACACCAAGTACTACCTGATTCTTAATGACAACGGGTCAAGCCCAAAAGCAGAGGTTTTCCTCAGGTTTAGTGAAGAAAGGTGGGACAGCTGTTTTGAAGCAAATACGCACATTATATTCAAGTAGACTACACACTTAGTGACCTCTAGTGTATACAATAAAAAAAAATATTGTGCCATATAATTAATTAAAAATACACTGCCCAGCGTGAATGAAAAGCAACAACATGCTATGGTCTATTAAATGAACTGATGATTCTGAATTGTAATTGCTTTATAGACCATTGGCTTGGAAACTGGGGAGAAGAGATTTATTATGAGACATTTGAGAACGTTAGCAGAAATTAGTAATTATTTTTTCTAAAGACTAAATCTGTTTCAACCCATAAGCACCCTCCTCTTTCTTCTAAGAGAAGAACAAACATCACCAAGACCATCACTATTTAAAATCTCTTAAATATCTTACCTGCTCTTAGCCACCTTAGTCAGGTGAATGCAGTTCTCTGCTCTCAATTCAGCAAAGCCTACTTTCTTAAGCCCCACTGGGACAGATCCTCAGCTGATATACATCACATTTATGGAGCTTCAGCATGCACCTCTATGGAACCTAAATGCTTTCTTAGTAGAGTGCTAAAGTAGGTTATTAAAAAGAAATTAAAAAATTGTTACTGAAGCTGTCATATAGCTTTGAAAATACTAAAACGAATTTCTGCATGTGGCATTCCATTACGATGACTCTTATGCAATATAAACATTTAAGACTACTTATAAAAACGTTCACTGATTAACACTGCAGTAACACGTTGCACTTTACCACCATTATCGTGCACTAGATGGTGAAGCAGCAACATTTCTCAGTCTAAGGTAACACAGCGCTTCCTAAAAGATCGTTAATGTTCCTTGTGGTTATGCAATCATTTAGCTGGGGATCTCATTTTGCAGCCGAAGTCATTAGGACAATACAAAACTGGTTACAGGAAAACATATTAGTTAATTGCATAGTTATCTAAAACAACCCCAAAGGAGAATCTACTTGATTTATTTTAATTGCTAATAGATAGCATAAATCCTGTGGTTCTCTAACTTGGTATCCTGCCTGCAGGGAACTATAGGAACAACAGGGTTTTAGACTCATTTAAGTTATTTTCTAACAATTCACTTACAGCTTCTACTGGCAAGAATTGGTCCGAATCTTATACCCGATTCTGCTCATGTTGACAACAACTACTAGTAGGTGCAGAATAGGGCTCTCACCTTCCTGCCTTCAGGGACTCGTAGGAAACTGCAGTTTCACATCACCTTTCTGTACCTGCAAGCTCACATGAATTAAGGGTGCAGAATCCAGCCCAAACCTTCCTTAAAACACACATCCATTGCTGGCACTACAGTCTGCTCTGCCTCACAGGCCAGAAGCGCCCGGAGACAGTTACCATTGCCAGGGAAAACAGGGCTCAGCCTCCTTGTGGTCACACGCTGCTAACATGCTCACAGCAGAACTGATAAATAATTTCTAATGGCAGTCAATATTGCATTACAAACATGACCCAGATTTGTCTTGTTTCACAACATGGTGATCTTTTTGGCAGAAACTGCCTTTAGATTTTGTGCTTACACACCTGCACAGCCAGCTCATGGGCTAAAACTGGGGCAAAACAACTCCCACTGACTCCTGTGACAGGTCTAGACGGATTCTCGGATCCTGCTTCTTAGCAGTGATGTGTTCTGGTACCAATTCAAGTGACACCCGATTGCTCGTTGCATCTGATGCTACCAAATCTCACGAGGCAGAAACAGACAGTTATTTCCATAGCTGTATTTCCAGCACAACACGAAGTCTCAAGTCTTTCCCTTCTTACAAGCTTTCATTATACTCATCAAAAAGTTTATTCTATCACACACAAGCCCAAGTGCACCCAAGGAGACACCGCAGGCACCGCGCTCAGTAGCAGTCGGGCTGCCGCGCTCGTTCCTAGCGCGTTGCTCTTGCTAAGGGAGAGCCTCTAGCTGCATTCCTCAATGCTCAGTTTCTGCTGGCAAACATATTTCTGCCACAGGCATTTAGCAAATGTAGAAGCTGCTGCTGCATCCCCATATGCAACTGCCATGAAGTGTTTTGTAACATCACTATAACAAAGTCTTTTTCATAGAAAGAAGCACCTGGTCTTGCTTGGCTTTCCACTGCTCTCCCTAACCACCTACCCTGGATTCAGCACCCCAGATCCTGCCAAAACGTTCCAAGGTCACCACTTTCTTTAAAGGCTATTAATTATATTAATACTGGGGAAGTGAGAGAAACTGGGGAACTCAAACCAAGCAACTGTGCACAGTAGCTGCTCCTATAGGGACACTCCACTCGAGCACAGCCCTGCTCAGTCCCAGCACTGGGGTTGCTCACAACTAGCAGCCACCCCAGCAAACTCATTTGTGCTCTCTCCTTCCTCAGCAGACGCACACACTTGGCTCCTTTATTTAAGCAAAAGTCATATCAGCTTGGGAATGGGAAGGTGGGTTTTGAAGAAGCCTTTGCTCCTTGTGGATCAGCACTCATTTAGCAGGTATGAAGCAAACCTGGCACAACTTCCCATCTCTGCAGGAGACAAAGGTCATTATTTCAATTATAATTCTCATTATTTACTATGATTAAATGAATTTGTTAACAGTGCCAGAACTTAGGTTCTTTAACCTAACTAATTAAGCAAGTAACAGACTATTTTGTGCCTTGGCAAAGCATTGCTTTTTAATCCTCTCACATTTTTCCCCTTTAGCTAACTTTTGCCTAAGCAAAACATTCAAGTAAAAACAACATTCCAACAAAATATCACACATCCTGCGAGCAGCAGCTTCCAGGCAGCCGCTGGGTGAGCGGCACCGCACTAGAGGCCAAGCCCCAAGCCAAGCCCAACCAACAGCCATAAGAATCTGGGCCCGTTTAAACCCAACTCTTGGCGCACGTTTCCCTCTCAGCCTCTGCTCACACAGGCCCCAGTTGTCACAGTTTCATGGCAGAGCCACCCTGGGCAGGTGGATGGGGACGGCACTCGCTAAATCCCCATCCTGCCTGCACACAAGGAGACCCCAATTTGTGCACCTCCAGCTCAGTCCTACGCTAGTCCTTGCCTAAGATCAACTGATGGATTACTTCAGGGACGAGGGAACTTGGAAACCAATAATTCAAATGAGAAAAGCCATTAGCCCTAATTATTGGGGGGAATCACAGCTTGGACACCAAGGTGGCAGTTTTTCACCAGTGAGTGCTCCCAATGCCATAGCTGTGTCCTTCTTGCTAATAGATTAGGTATAATTCTAGAAAGAATATATGAAATGTGTTTCCCCAGTGTATCATTTGGTTCTCAAAATGCGGCAGTATTTCTATTTTGATGAACCTGGGAATCCAGCAGGGTCCTAAGTGCTCAAAGGCCCCAGTACATTACAGCACTAGGTTTTCTAGTAGGCTCCAATTCTTATCACCTCCCAGTTTCTGCAAATAAATACTCCAAATAACCTTGTCCTTCCCAAACTTAAGAGCTTTCTCCTTCCTTCAGAGGTGGCTGACTCTCTCCTTCCCAGGACTAGCTGCACTTCTACTGGCTCACACCCAAAAGCCTCCAGCAGATGTTCTGCCCCTCCATCCCTGTGGAAAACATGATTTTCCAGTGACTGAGAGAACTGTGATATTTGAACGTTTCTGGTTAAATGCTGTGAAAGTTATGTGCAGCTTTATCTGCGAGATCCCACCTCTCCTAAACACCTTTGAAATTGGCCCAAAGCAGATGTCAATGGCAAGAAGGAGCCACAGAAATACTAATTAAAAAAAACTTAAGAGTGGCGATTTTGCTATAAATAGAGGCTGCAGCCCCAACTAACAGAAGGGATCAGCACCCCCTTCACACTGAGAGGCCTGGAAGCAAGACCTGCCTTCCATGCTGGTGCTCTGCCTTTCGCACTCAGGTTTCCCATCAACCCACCTATGAAACTGCAGTTATTTAAGAACAGGGCAAGTCACCGCCACATCACATATGAATAATAAGTAGATGCTACTAGTTAGTTTCTCTTGGAACCCTTAAAAACCACAACCAGGTACCAAAAATATATCCATTAGATATGCTGGTGTATCACAGCCAGCAGTTAGGTACAATCTGATAAAACAGAAATCCATCAGATCAAACCACATCATGCCTTCTGCAAAATAAAATCTATCCCTTCCTCTTCAGTTTCTGTGCTAGTTTAGTTCTTCGCGTGTTTTGAACCTTTTCTGCATGATCAAAACATGATGGCATTTAGGAAATACTTTTTATAGTGGACTCTTCCAGCTTGCATAAACCAGCATGCTCATTGTCCTCAGCTTAATTGTAACTTTTCCCCAACAAAAAACTCCCTTCTCCTCCTCCAGAATACATCAAATCATCCTGAGAGATAAGTCCCTATCCTTTCTTTTGATACCAGACCCCGTGATCAGGGAGCCTTTCCCAGGTGCCCATGGGTTGCAGATGCTCTCCGTCCTCGTAGCCGTGCACGTTGGGGAGCACGCGGGACGGCCGCTCGCAGCGCGGGAGCGCGTCCTGTCTCATGAGGCTCCGACCTGCAAAGAAGGCTGCACAACCTCGGGGGGCTGCCAGAGCAGAGCTCATTTCTGTACAGAGTGTCTTTCTCATCTCGTGACCCCATTTGATGGCTTTGCTGTAAACCACCATGAGTAGCAGTTAAGAAAATGCAAGAGAAGATGACTTGTGTAATATAATCAAATGAAAAGCACATAATTCCAGCTGCTCCCAATGAGAACTGTTGTTACAAAGACCAATTTGCTCAGTGCTGCATTCAGGGATCCCTGCACAAACGACCTCTCCTGACCCCTCTTGCCGCAGCGATCTGGCACAGTGGAGGCTCTCAGGAAGCGATTATGTAGGTTTATGAATTCAGACTCCTGCGCAAAACCCATAAATATTTCTTCTTCAAAATAAACAGAGCTATAAATATATATGACGTTCTCCGGCCTGACCTAGAGTTCCCTGCTGCCTTTTGGGGCCCCAGAGCACAGCAGAGGCTGGGGCAGCCTAATACCCATCCCAATGGCTGCTACAGGGCTGCACTGATGGCCAAGGCTCTTGGTTTTCATTAGCAGCAGAACCTGCATTTCTAAACTCAAGACTTCTACCACTAACTAGCAGCTCCAAGAGCCTCCGGTACCAGACAGCAAACTAAATTAGCAAAAAGTTACTTCCTAAATGTGAGCAGAAAAAAAAAAAAAACAGATCCTTACTGTTACTACAGGCATTTGATTAGGAATTTTCTCACCTACCTGCCAACATTTTTTGCCATGCATATGTGAGAAAAGAAAATGAGACATTATGTTCCTCCTAAACACACCACAAACCTCACCGAACGTGCAAGAAGGCTTCATGATGTCTGTTCATCTTCAGTCCTGTAACTTCATAGTCATCTTGTAAACACCAAGTCCCTTTCAGAAAATTATGAAACAACTTGCCTCAGCAGACTGTAAATCAAAAGGAATTATAAAGTTCCAAAGGCCTATAGGCATCTTCCTAGTATATACAGGATATCAACACTTCTTCCACATTTTTTTGTAGACTCCTCTAGTTTTGCTTTCATGAAACAGATATCCTCATGTTGCCACAGCATCTGCAAAACCACATACTGCAAGACACTGCCATTCTAAGAATCAGAGATGTTTTAAATGTGAGAGAAATCCTAAAATGTCTCATACTGAAGATGAGAAGGTTACCATAAGTCCTGGATACTCACAATGCGTTTAAGTAACAAGAAGTTCTAAGATGAAACACTCGGTTGAGCAACTCATCCTTCTACTTTTCAGAACTATTCAGCAGAAACCAACTTAGACCATCCCACCCAAGCACAGTTATCATTTGCAGGGAGCCTCTATTTAGCAAAATGAGCATAAATAATGGTTTAATGATTAGGAATAAATAAGTGTCATTATGCCCCAGAAAGCTGCAAAGTAGGGCAACAGAAAATAAATGGAGCTGGCAGTGTTTCTGAGGGGGGTAATAGCCCTCCTTAAAAAAAAAATAGCGTCTCTAATAGCCATGTTTCCTAGAAATGCTGGGGGAAAAAAGACATTTTAAATAACTCAAAGTCTCCACCTATCTCTTGAACACAGACAGCTCGATTAAACACCTTTTCCTGTTATTTCTCCTCTGGTGCTCTGAAGGCTCCAGCTTTCCCTAAGCTGTTCATTACAGCCCGCTGGTGCACACTCCAGGGCCCACTTCCAGCACAGCCAGCCTGCCTCAATTAAGGCTTGCTCCTTTTGCAGGGTTATCTCCAGCACGTGCACAGCTGGCACAGGAGCCTGGTCAGGGAAGAGCAGAGCCTGGGGCCTAGAGATGTTCTCCTTGCCCACAAAGAGCAAAGCCCCAGCTGAGAAAAGGTACGTGAACATGAAAAATCAGGTGTGAAAGGAGGCACAAAAATACTGTTTTAGAACCTGGAAAGGAAGCAAGAGGATTCCTCACCTTCTGTTCAGTCATATCTACAAACCTGGTAGGAGTTGAGGGATTCAGTCATGTTCCTTCACCTACTTTTACTTTAAAGGAGGGAGATTTTCTTTTCCTCACTAGAAAAAAATTATTACCTCCACAAATATTACCTCCAGTGAAATATTTAAAAAAGACAGGTGATTATTTTACAAAGTTAAGTAATTTTTACCCCCTACTCCATTCCCCAAAAACCTCCCAAGTCAAAATATCAGACTTTTTTTTTTTTTTAATTAAATTTAAATGCCAAGTATTCCCAAACTTGAGAACAACTTGAGTCAACTGCAGGATAAAAATCCTGTAAATACATCAAAGATGTACTTTTTTTCCCAGTTACTATTTTGTCTGTAGAAAAATAATGGCGGAAAAGAGCCTGCCCTTGGGTGTATCTGTATTCCTGAGTTCTGCCTCTCTTCAGCCCTCTAATACATCCTTAGGTAGAGATACCATGAAAGCAAAACAGAAAATGCCAAGCGTGTTTTCTGATAAAAATCCTTGTATTTTTCATCAAGAAGCAGTGAAGTCCAAAATTAATCCTTAATTAACTTTTACCCTGTGTTGAAAGAGGTCAAATATGCCATTACTATTATTAACATCAGTGTTTTTGTTCAGCTAGAAAGCTACAAATCTTTTAGTCATCTTTACTTGCGTTTTGCAGACCATTATTGGATCATTTTGTCATGTGCAGAATATTATCCATCCAAAGACCATCATATCATGAAAAGACATTAAGATGTGCTCTCATTATGGACACACTGATTATTATAAATCCTTCTTCTCAGGTCTTGGGGTAGAAACTCACTTTAGCAGATGCAATTTATTAAAACATGCACCAGTCAACGGTTTCTCTGGAACTAAGAAATGTAATCACATAGTGACAGTACTAGAGTCTCTCTGAGTGAAACGAAAAATTCATTTTCAGATCCTTTTGATCATTTTGCCTTGCATGAGGATAAGCCTTGTCATATACTAAAAGCCCTCATACATTAAAGACAGTTTGTACTTAGAAAATCAACATCTTTCATAATGAGTATCCATTTTTCACGAGTCCGTGAAACCTTCTTTTGTCCTCCTTCAAGTGCTAATAGGTGAATCCAAAGGAAGAGAATCATTTAACTAGTACCTGCAATATGGGAGTGCAAGTAGAGGGGCACACAGTGCTGCAGTGTCCACCTCACAGCATTCAATCGTGTGACACCTCCATGGCCAGCACCAACACAACCTGTCAACAAGGGGCACAGGCCTCACAGCACCTAGGCACCATCAGGGACACTGCGAAGGGATCTGGCTTTCTCAAATGCTTTGCCAGAAAAGCTCATCTAAAGCAGCTGGCTAAAGCAATGCTTTACTTGGGAATATTACAAAAAACCTCTTGCCTGCTCATAAGGGAACCACACATTTCTTAAGCTGGAAAGGCCCCACAAACACATCGCAGGACCGTCCCTCGATGGGCACATTCCTTCAGCACTCACCAGGAGAACAAGCCTGGGCCATACAGCACCAAAGCCTTCTCCTCCTCCTACCTCAACCAGGACCAGAAGATGACACTTTTCCCACTACTCTTCTTCCTTCAGATCCTGTTGCACAGCCTGGAGGCCTCAGCTCTCTTCTCCCTCCTTTGTGTTCAAATTGGAAACACTCTTCCTTTCTCTCCCAGACCACTTGATAACCAAGGGCTCGTTGAGCCTCATCTCTACACTGCTGCATCACTAACTGACAAAAACATAAGCAATCTATTTTTATTATTAATATGGAAACCAATGGACTACCCTCTTCCTTTAAGGAGCAAATAGTATTCAGCTGGAAGCTCTTACAATTTCAATAGATTCCTTATCTGCTTTTGTCCACAGTTGCTAACGACAACTAAACTCTTGCATCTATCCCAGCTTATTACAGGAGTTTAATCAAGCCACTGTGTGATACGTCTGGTGACGGCAGATATAGTTACCCTGCTGTGATAAAGGGTTGATCAATGTACTATTATTTTTGTCTTTATTGGCTTTTCTTTCTTCTCAGCAAGTGCAGTACTACAATATCAAATACAAAGTTTTCTACACTTAAGAACTCACCATCCAAAGACAGTATTTCCTGCTTCAAAGGCATTTATTTTTTCCATCTTAAAATTTACCATTTACTCAAAAAAAAAGTTTCATTATCTTCTCATTTACAGTCACTAGGAACCAAAACATTCAATTGGTCTGCTGTCCCATCACTTTCCAGTCCTTACCCCTCAGTTCTTGCCCTACGATCAAGCTGACCACAGCTGGACCACTGAGTTTCAGTTATGAGACCATTGCCCTCTGCCTTTTCCAGTGAGGCTGGGACATTTTTCAAGTTAAACACATCCACAATAAAGACTCAGCCAAGCTCTTGGCTCTATACACTTTGTGCAAAGATGCACAAATTTTCATAACTAATTACTTTCTGCCAAGATAGAACACGAAATCTCCTTGGAAAAAATGTAGTATGATTATGTTGATTTGCATGAATACTGCAGACAGTCTCCAGTGTCTGGATCTCATGGTAGCTTTGATGCAGCCAACATCAAAATTTAGTCAAATTCTCAAGAAATGGTTTTACAAGAAATCAGAACTCAATTATTTGATGCAAGCAGAATAAAAGTCAAAAGATATTAAGTCTGTGTTTGTGAAACAGTTTCCTTAGACTTCTTTAATAGCTCTGCTTTTGACTTGGAATTCAACACACACAAGAAGTAACAAGCACTGACTGCTTGGCTCATCATATTTTGTTGCCCATTTCATAGAATATGGCTTCTGTTCAATGACCAGAACAAATACACTTTTTTGCAGGTTTGAACCTATGTGTTATTGTTGAAGAATTTACAGGTTTTGAAAATTTACATTTTAAATGCCTTGTGCAAAACCACTTTGTTCTATATCTCAACTAGCAAACACCATCTTGAGCTGTAAAATGCCATCTGACACCTAACAGTACAGCACAACAGCACAAAACTGCCCGCAACACGCGATTCCACAACGCTCATTTTACCTAAACCCAATTCAGAGATTTTAAGAACGTCCAACTCCTCGGAATAAGTGGGCAGATTTCATATTAAAAAATGACTCTGTACTGTCTATAGAGTCTGCCCTGCTACTCAGGGCGCAGTTATTTATTAAAAACATGTATTAAACTTAGCTCCATATTTAAGAGGCGATTGAAGGATCAGAAAAGCTAACTCCCCTTCAGGCTTTTGGCTTTTACTGCCATTATCCATCTTACTAAGCAGTGTCTTTATCATGATGTCATTTCTTATAAGGTAGTAATGGTAAGAAATGCAGAAATCATTCATTTAAAGATGTTTGGAATGGGCACTTAACACTAGAACTTATCTTTACATTTTGATTATAAAAGAAAATGGTCCATATGGCATAAATATCTTCAAGTGAAATGAGAGTCCATGAATTTATGGCAAATGTGATGAGAGTAGAAAGACCTGAAGAGAAAGTGCTGCTATAATGGTATTCTAATAGGTTTGGGGTGGGGGGGAAATGGCCAGCTCTCACCACAGAATACAAGAAGAATCAAGACCAAAACTCACATGAAGGAAAAAGTGCTCAGCCTTCTAAAGTTAAAATATAAATTCTCTTAATGAGAGAAACCTAACAACTGTGCAATGGAGGGGAGAGGGGGAAGTCACCTGCTTCAGTGACTGTTTAACTTGCTTAGTGACCTAATGTACAGAATGCACTTCACAAAAGCTGCTGAAAGTTCTGGGTTTTTTTTTGTGTTTTTCTTAAAATCAGTATCATGTTCTTGGTATACAATGAAGTTACTTAGATATATGCAAAATTCAACTTTCTGTTCACGGGGGTATTAAAATATCCATTTTCTAAGGCTATAACCCACAGTATAAACTGTAGAAAGAAAAAAATCTTCAGAGGTGTAGGGCAGATGGATCAAGGGATCTAATAGCATTGTACCATTTGGGGGCATTGCTGTGCACATGTACCAGCTGAAATAACATACAGAAGCAAGAATTTGAAATCTTTAAGTACCAACCAAACTTCCTTTTTGCTCAAGTAAAGTATGTGTTTCATGTGTTTGAAGTTCTCTTTCTACACCCTCTATCTGAAGAAAAGTTGCACTTTGAGTATTTTACTATTCTACAGTACCATCTAGTGACAGTGCAATGAATGCAAATTGAGGTTCTCTGCAGAGCTACTTTTCGACAGTGATTACTGGACCACATCTTGTAAAACCCACTGTAATCTCTTCTTGCTTGGCTTGGTATGAGCTGCAGGATGCTCCTGAAAGGACATGTGTGGTCAGAAGGTACAGCAGGGAAGAAACAAAAACATTTCAGCCAGACAGATGACACTTTCCACCCACTTCCAATCTGCATGGAGAAGATCTCAGCAATTCTGCAAGTCTAAAGATGTCAAAGATATTTTCTGAAACCAGATTTCAAGTACCATTAGTAAATTCTTGGGTTAATCTGTTGCTACTTGGTGTCAGAGAAGCCTGCAAGAATAGCTCTGCTAAAGGAAAACGGAACAACAACCCCCTAGAAACTGGCTGCTTCTCTGGTTCCCTACCATGACACCTGAGCAGTACCCTCCCTCAGGACCTCAGAGGAAATCCAAGCAGAGAAAAAGTTATTTCAAAGCACATTCTAATATTCTTCTATGAAATGA
>JAUBOD010000907.1:1901247-1921270 GCA_032353885.1 Nothura maculosa | reverse complement strand
CCTCAGAGTGGAGGGCAGGCCCACTGGATACTTCATCATCCCTACAGCTATAGATTATTTTATTTGCATTATTGTATTTGCCTTGTGTTACACCAGGTAAGACTGTATTTTTGATTTGCAGCAGCAGCCGAGCAATTTATTCTGCTGTTTATTTTTACAGTTGTTTAGGTGGGAGAAATATACAAAAGGAGACACTTCCCTAAGCCACTATTATCTTCTATTAAGTGGTATATATTTTATTTAAAGAACAAAGGTATGTGGCAATTTGAACAGAAAGGAAAGAGCACAAACTGTGGAGAGCAGCAGTATCCCCAGCACCTACTGAGAGTGATTAGTTATATAGTTATATTAGCATTACATGTCCACAAGAGTCCTGAGACCACCAAGTTGTCTCTGGGCAACTGTCCTGTCTCAGAGTTGAACTCTTTGGCCTTGCCAAAAACAAAAAGCAAATCGTTACCTAAGCACAGAGTCAGGCTCAAAGGAACCTTGGCAACAGGTTGAAACCAAGAAGAGTGTTTAGTCTGACATTATAGGGGATTTTCATCACATTGAGGTTTCACTGCTTCCCGTCGCATGGAAGAAGGAACACCTGTCTTTGCTTCCCTCTCCATATTAGCAGCATGAGAGCTCAAGCAAAAACACAACTTCAAGACTTGTCCTAAGAAGCTGATCCTGCGGCAGTAGCAGGATCACACACAAATCCTGCCGTTGCAGCCCTCTTAGGCTATGGTTAAGGAGGGCCACATGCCAGGGCAGAAGGGTTGTTACACTCCTGGAGAATAAGGTACTTGCAGCCAGATTTATTGCTAACAAAACCTAGCCAAGGTTTTATCTATAGGAAGGAAAACAAACAAACAAGAAGCATACTGCCTCAAGGGAAGGCAGCAGCTTTGAAAGTGAAGTCACCGCTCTCTTCCTGCTGTGGATCTACCACATTCCCAGGCCAGGATAACTCTGTTCCTCCAACTTTGTTCACACATCATTTCAGAAAGATTTAGCACACACTTCTCCCTATACAGTTCTGCAACAGCCCCACACATCCTCCCAGACCAACAGCCCAGAGCCCAACACAGATTCAGCTCCTGCTTAGGAAAGGGGACCACATCCCCAGAACAGGTCACGCTGAGAGCAGAGCTTCACCTAAGCCTCAGAAGAATTCACTCAACAAGCAACACTTAAAAATACTTACAGCTTCCCCCAACACCTCACAGCAAGGCCTTCCCAGCTCCAACAAGGGCTCTGCAGAGCTTTGCTGGTTGGCTCCCCTCTTCCCTTTAAAGACTGATCAGCCCCTCGTTAGGAGGCAAGTGACTGCAGCTGCTCCTGGCCAAGGCCTGGCCCAGCTGGGGAGAGCTTCGGAACCAGCGGGGGAAGAAAGACAAAAATAAACTTGTATTTTTACAAGTTTCTTGCCTATAGCTCAAAATTATGTGTTGAAATACTTCCATTTAATACCTATAGATGGGATGCTTTTACTCAAGAAGATCAAATCCCTGTGTTTTAATAAGGAAAGGCATCTCTTCGTGTCTCGTGTGCTTTGTGTTAGTGTCTTCGTCCCACGTGCCCTCGCTCAGATCAGTATCTGAAGGAAGAGAGATTCTCACCTGTTTCCCTCCAGCCCCCCGGGTGCTGCCCAGCACCAGCAGCATCTGCTCATTTTTCTCCAAAGATTCACATACACAAAATGAAACAAATGTGGGTCTGAGCAGGACCCAGCCCAGGAGCACATCCCTGTTGTCTGCTGCTTCCTGAACCTGCCAGGGAGCTTCACCAGGGACTGGGGCCCAAATTTGGCCTTCTTCCTCACAGAGATCCTCTATTCAGAGGACTCTACCGCCTGCAACGCAGCAATGAAGTTTTTTTATTTTTAGTACCAGTAAACAGAATAGTTTCTGACATTTTGTGGGAAGGCTTATGGAAGAATGTCATATTTTTTAAAACCCTTAAGGAACATCGATGATAATTCAGTGTCTAGATTGATGTCAGCGTTAATTACCACTACATTAACAATATAGCCTTGACATAATACTGCTGAAATCCTTAGCTTAAATCTGAAAATAGTATTTTAACATCAGAAAGACTAAAGATATGAAAACCCATCCTCTTATCAAGTGGCAAACAGCACAGGAAAACAAGAGCAGAGAGCTAATTCTACCCTGGAGTGAAGCCATGGCAGCCAGTGGGACTCCACCACGTGAAACCAAGCTCCCAGTTCATTTGAACTGCACAGACACCATCTATGGGTTGGCTGGTATGGAACTGAAAATCATTATCATCTCTACTCTGGAAAAGAAATGAGATTTCCAATTCACTGCATCTTTACCCACTAGGAAAAACCAAGGCAAAGAAAGAATCCGGTTTTGCGAGTACTCGGCTGAGCAGAAATAAACCCATTGCTTGGTGCCCAAACAGTTCCTGATGTGGCTCCTGTACACCTCGTACATGCAACGAAATGCCACTGGAATTTTTAAAAGAAAGGCTAGGTTTTCATTCTGTTTGTGTGAAAAAATGGAATTAACACAGCTGCTTTGTTAAGCTAAAAATATTCATCATGATGTGTTAGTTCTGACATTTAGAAACCCTAACTGTAAAATTTGTATTTATGTGCAACTGAAACAAATTGGCTCAGAGCTTCCTTTTCTCCAAGACAACATAATTTATATTTTAATTTGCTGAAGGTAATTGATTATCATGGGGTAAAGGCATTGTACTGAAAACTCTATTAAATCATTGACTTAATGGGAGCAAAATGCTTCTTTTTTCTCTTTTTTGGATAAAGTTTTACATTCCTAAGCATTTTGAAACTAATGTATCAAGCTCTTAAATATTTTATGGTCTGTATTAAGCACTGTTTGGGGTTCGTGTCCCTTTAGACTCCAACGCAGTACATTATATTATACAAAGCAATTTGCCCAGAGTAATGAGTTCTGTACCAGCTTCATGAAGACCAGTATCGAACTGCTGCTGCTACAGGAAAGTATTTGACCTGATATCAAATACTTCGAAGGGGCTGGGAGACTGTTGCTCGTACTGTTTGTCCTGTAACTAGCAAAGGCATAAACAAAAAGGTTGTGGGAGGTGCAGGGTCTGTAGAAATCAATCAAAATCTATAGACCATATATTTTTAAATACTCAGTATCAATATGGCCATGAAGTGTAATGTGGCAGATAATTAGAAAAAAAAAAGAACATGAGAAAATGAAAATGTGTAAATGAAAGAAAAAAGCTACATATTTTTAGCAACTAATACCCTAAAACTGAACATCAGAGCTAACTGAATAAAAACTGGAAAATAAATTCAAATAAGCCTATGTTTTATTAATCTCATGTTCCTGTAGTGTTTGTGTATACTGATCACATCTCCTAAGATAATCTTCATTTTATGACCAGTGTCTTTTTCCTTATAAAACTCATTTGCCTTCTGCGTTTCTGTCTAGCTTTTCAGCTGCACATATTTAAATATGTTTTGCAAAAGATATATTTAGTTTAAAAGATTCAGATTTTACTAGTCAGAGAGATTCTTTTAGAATCCAGACAACATTTTTCTAGGAGATTGCCTATTCTCCTGTGACAATCTCTTGTGATTGCTCAGAAAGTGGGGAAAAAAAATCTTGGCCAATTCTTTAAATGTAAATCTGTAGGATATTCTATACACATTTTTGGAAAGAGTCCTCCTATGATCACGATGATGGCCATCATCAATGTTTTGAAGGCTGTTCTGTTTCACAGATTGCTTAGTAATTGAGGCATTTCAACCCTCAATACTTCATTCTAGAGTGAAATGTGGACTTTGAGACTGCTTAGTCAGCCATGCCACCCCTCTTTGTGGCAACTTGAGAAAACCATTCATCCTGCAGAACAGTATTCAAGGCTGACTTGCTGCTAGTTACATTTGAGACTCACCTAAAAGAAGGCAGCAATGATGAATGCACAAGTCACAATGATTTACACTACAAGTCATCTGAGGAAGTTACCATGATATCAGAACTAATAGCATCACTTCTTCCCTAAATTAAGATAGTGTCTGTAGAAAAGTTTGACCACAGACAATAATTTCATCATTTTACCGCATCACATCAATTAGTTGCTCTCTCTTACTGACCCTCAATAGGTTCACAGAATTGAACAGATTATTAAAGGACAAGTGAGTCCTTCAATAGACTGCAATCAAGTGACTCTGCATCATTGTTTATACACTTACATTCTTTACTTTTTAATATCTTTAAAGCACTTCAAGAAAATGCACAAGATCTAAAGACCTAGAGGCACTGTAATTAATGAGAAAGTATCAAATAGATGTGGTAATTAAAATAATCTCAAGGAAAAGTTGTTTAATGGGACAACTCAAAGTACCTCCAGAGTGTTTAATCCCCTGGAACTCATTTTACATCTACTTTATTACAAATGGAATGTGAAGACTTAAGCATTGGCCTTGCTTTGCCTGTTCCAAAAATAGAGGTTATAATGATCTCCATAAGGTGGGAAAGTATTTAAATATTTTCCTTTAATCTCCAGCCACATAGCTATGGTCTGCAATGCAAATCATTTAGGAGACTAAAACAGGGAGAAGTTATCAAGACAACCGCAAAATAATCCAACTCTTGAGTAGTGAAGTGCTGTATATAAAATTTTATGCACTTAATACAATGCATTTCCTACTAGGATAAAAAAATAGGAGGAGGAAGGAATTGCCTCTTCAGTTTCAGGGAGACCAGCAGTCCTTGCCAGAAGAATAAATCAGACAGTAGGAGACAACAATT
Source organism: Nothura maculosa (assembly GCA_032353885.1). Taxonomy (NCBI): domain Eukaryota; kingdom Metazoa; phylum Chordata; class Aves; order Tinamiformes; family Tinamidae; genus Nothura; species Nothura maculosa. Next base: position 1,916,507 of record JAUBOD010000907.1, on the reverse strand, counting down.
ACTACAGATTCACTGTGTGAAAAAGTGACCTCACTGAAATTGGCTTTAGCATTGTGGATGAATGCCCAATGGCTCGAAACAGATCTAGTTTAGTCAACCTTATCTTCTTCAGCAGGAGATATGAAATGTATTAGTTATAAGGTCGGCAATGCAAGGTCAAAAGCATGTGTTTGCCATGTTCAATGCACTGGTTTTTTAAATGCAAATGAAATAAGGCAGAAATAAGGTAATATGTCACCTACTGAAACAATCAGGGAGAGTTTTATAAGAGAAGGTGGAGAACAATGGAAGGAAAACTAAAATGATTGATTCAATTAATAACTGAAATCAAGGAAGCATGGATTTGTGGCCCTAGACGCTTCCCACAGCATTTCAGTTCCTCAAATTGTGTTTTTTCCTCGTTTATCTCTTAGAGCCTTTCCAAAAATAGCAGAAGTGGTCTCAGATGATCGTGTTCAATACAGTAAAATCACCCATACTGCTTCAGTTCCTCACAACTGTTACCTGCGGGGTTGGCACTGTAAATCAGACATGGTCATAAGACTAATGGACCAGTTCCCAAGATACTGCATGTCTTGGGATGCTGAAATATGTAGACTCTTGCCCTATTTGCTGCATCCTCATACTAAAAGCATCTGCATCCTTATGCTAAAAGGAGTACAACACAACTCCCTTGAACTAACATCCTCCTCTGTGCAGCAGGAGTTAGTAATATAGAATCACTGCCTACTGAGCCAAAGCTCACCGCACCATTTAGAGCATCACTGTGAGAATAGGAAAAGCTGTGAGTTATATCTCTATTGCTCTGAGAAAGAGCTGGGAAGAACAAAATAAAAACTATTCCTTTATTTTGAGGAAAAAAAAAGAAAAAGAACAGAGATAAACAGTCATTTTAATCACTTTATAAAGTTTAATGAAGACGACAAAATGGAGAGTAACAGAAAACTTATGTGTTTCTCTGACACATAACACTTCTGTGACATCTCAGTCACAATAAAACTTCCCACCATTTTAAGAAGCCAGGTACATTTAACAGGCTACATGTAGCAACATTTCTTTGCTGCTTCATTAAAAATGTTCATTAGAAGAGTTTGACCTGGCATATCATGACCTCCTTATCCGGGGGGATAAAAGCGTGTAAGATGACAGACTGCTGGTATGAAGCTTGTGCACTGAGTTTCCTTAAAGTAGGTTACTCTCCCCTCCCCTGAAGGTTTACAAGAAAAAAAAAGTGATTGAAATTTACGGACAGTGCATGTGGAAACAAGAACAACAGAAAAAGGCTGTACATACTTCAGTGCAATTTTATGTGCCCGTATTACCTAAGTGACTTTGCTGGAATTTTAAGTTAAGGCCACCCCAAGGACTTGTCACTGCCTGTAATAAAGGAAAAGACAAACTGAATCACAACACGAGAACAGAAAAATTCTAAAAGGAAAATAATCTAGCAGAAGTTCAGTGAGGCATCCTCCTCTAAATTTACCACTGCTGAATGCAGTGAGGCCAGACACGCGCACTGCCTCAGGCTTGACAATCTGTCGGAAAACAATGCTAGTCTCCCGTGACGTTTTGCATTTGGTTATAAAATAAATCATGCAGTGTTTTTTCAGGCCTGAAAAAGCTATTCATGCTCTAAAGCATCTAAAAGGATAGGCAGAGTCCATTAATGATAACATTTGTCTGGGAAACAGCAAATGGGTATGTGCTGGGCTGCAGTTCAGGGAAGCATTGCATTTAAGAAGTATTTAAGTACATTGGAAACTGCTGCATTGAGATCTTGGTATAAAATCAAAAGCCCAACTTCTCAGGTCCTGTGATACCCTTCATCTTCCAAACAACCACTAAGTGCTACCTGCCCCTCCCAGGACCGCAGTGAAGCGCGTGCCCCTTGTCACCATCTTTCACAGCAGAGGAGTTGTCTCGCTCAGAGTCTCACTCAAGAGTCAATCACGAGGCTCCAACCCGTGGCTCTCGCTGCCTCCTTCCCACAGCAAGAATAGGCTTCTCTCATGGTTGAACTTTGTTGCTTAACAAGACTTAGGTCTTAAGAACATACTGCTCTGATAACACAAGCAAATGACCTTGATAGGAGCAGGAGAAAGGCTTTTACTATGTAGCAGACCTAAAACCACTACTTTTTAATAACTAATCCTACTTCTACTTTGATAGAGGGTCCACAAAATAAAACCATTCTGTGCTAAGCTTTGCTTTCCCCTCTGAAGGCTCTGTTTTGCTGGAGTCTTTCCAGAGGCCCAAGTCAGCAGGCTGCCTATCAGCACCACACAGGAAGAGCAGGGGAATGGAAAAACAACCTGCAAAGTGAAAAGTGATTTCCTATTAGCACTGGGTCTGTTCCTTTAGGGTCTAATAGTTCTTTACTTTGCAGAAGGGCACTGCCATCGCTGTATACGTGTACTGTCTACTGTGACCCCAGGCTGGAAGAAAATATAGTCACAACTGCAAGCTTGTGCTTTTGAGCACGGCATGATTAGAGCTGTGGAAATACTTTGCCTTCATGCTGCAGGTTCAGAAATATTTTGGAAACAGTCTACCTACAGACCAGCACCAAAGAAAACAGCCACTCCTCAGGAGAAAGCAGGAATCTGTGCATGAAATAAAATACAAATGGAGATGTTTGAATGCCACTGCAAGACATTTTCCAAAAGAAAGTTCTATACATTTCCATACAGACAGCATAGATGTTATTCATCTAAAACACTGCATATGCGCTCCCTTTAAATGGACATGACTTACTTCTAAGAGGCCAAACATTTACTCAAACTAAGAACTACATAGACCAAAACATTTACTTTACTTAACATACTTTTACACTCCTTATTATTGTAAGACCATCTGCTTAGTAATCTTTGTGATACAAGATTATATAATGCTGCATTTTGAAAGATCTACAAATGGAACTACTAAAAATATCTTTATAATTACTTTTCCTTCTAGTCAGTTAATCCATAATTTCTTTCATGCTACAAAAAAGATGCATTAAAAAAATCCTGTTGTGCATTTTCAGTCATAAATTAGGCTGGCTTCTGTGCTTTTTTGTTTGTATTTAACAGATGCTACTCCATGAATTCTCTAGATGCCTTGCTCTACTTCCCTAACATCTCAAAATAATTTCTTATTTTCATAAAAAGCTGTGTTTATTCTTACAAATACTTTCACGCGTATAGTTGAAGAGAGGCACAGGGTACCATAGTATATGGACATGCAAAATACCACATCCAGAGAGGCACAGAGGATGAGATCAGCAGTAAAAGAGGAAGTGAAAAACAATGGAGGGAAAACAGAATGAAGGAATATAAATGAGGAAAGAAACTATAGCAAATAAGCAAAAGGAGAAGGGAAGACTTGAGAAATGCAAAACAAGATAGAAAGTCATAAACAGAGAAGAAATTAACTATCTATCAAATAAGCAGAAAACAGATACTATCAGCACTGTACAGGAAGAGCAGAGGAATAAAAAACAACCCGGAAATGTGATTTCCTATTAGCACTGGGTCTGTAATACTGTATGGGTCTAAAATACTGTATTGGTCTAAAAAATTAGCAGCTCTAAGTCAGGAGATTCCAGGAATAGCAAGCAAAAATCCTGAGAGAAGCTAGGTCAGACTTGTGAACAAATATTTATGGATCATATATAAAATTGGGACATGTCAGAAGTTTATAATTTACTTATATTTTTCAGAGACTTTGAAGGGCAAATCCTCCCTCCATGCACACTTCAGTTTCCTCAGCCCCATCACAAGTTTTCAAAAGTGGTTTGTAAGTTTTCAAAATAATTCACAAAATGCAGCCACTGTCTGGTCAGTCCTGCCTGCAATATTTGAACATAACAAAATACAGGAAAGCTGGTATCACATCCGTAAAAGCCATATCTTACACCTAGAGATAATCATTCTGCTGGCACTGTAATAGGAATAAGGTTTTCCAGCTCTTCTTTCTCTCTTTGCAAGAGGCAAAAAGTTAAAAAAAAAAAAAAGTATCATCTCTTGCAGCAATCAGTTTGAGCACATTACTTCTCCAGTTCAAATGCAAGCCATAAAATATCACATTAGAAGTGAGAACAGTATCAGCCAGCCCTCCTGTATGCCTGCCGCCATGCAAAAATGCACAGGCAGCGCAGACACAGCTATCAGTTGTTTGCAGTCTCTGGAGGCTCCAGCAGTCTGGATCTGCACATCAGCAGCAGATTTATTGGAATGTGACTATGTGCTCTGCATATGAAGAGCCAATGAATCTCGGGTTGGATTGTGCAGAATTGCAGGTGGACAATCTCTGCGATCCAAAGAACAAGGAGCCATTTTTCACTGTGAAACACTTGACAATTGGACAGACTGGAGCTGTCTGCCTGGTGGCATTTGTAACTGTTCTGTACATTGCCATATAAATCAAACACATGCATTTGAGTCACCAAAACATAGCACCACCAAATAGGAAGGTGCAACAACAACAACAAAAAAATCTTCTGCTTCAATTTGGAATGGTTTTTGCAGAAGAAAAAATAGCCAACAAAACTCCTTACTTTATAGAAATCTAATGCAATTATCATACTAATAATACCAGAAGTAATTAGAAATTCTGTACCTTAAGCAGCGTCAATATTCTATTTTTATTACTCTACATAGAAAAAAACGTGGGGTGAGAAAAGGAGAAATGCAGCCATATAGAGAGAGAACTGAATTACCTCCACTTATTTTAGTTCCTTTGAATCTGCTCATGATACTGCTCCAAATTGCTTTTCTGCAGCAAGTTTGTTTAAGGAAATATGGATGGAGGAGCAGGTGGTTACAGATGTATGCACTGAATCTGCCTGCTCATCCTCAAGCAACTAAAACAGACATACCCAGGTACCCTGGATGTGCGAGATCCAGTTATGACAGCAAAGATCCCTGTTATTGTGGCACTCTCCTGGCATTGCAAATAAATAGCTAAAATCTGGATCATATCTATTCTGACATTTCCTCCCACAACACAGGAAAAATGTGATTACTGGCATATAACAGGAAGGGTAACTGAGGCAAGGAGAGACATGTAGGGACAGGATGCCTATTATGGAGGACAGATGTGCAAGACCCAGGTAAGTACATGAAAGCCAGACCTTGCAATAAGGAGGAATATGAGGCGATCAGAGTCAAGTTATTATTTATTTAAAGCGCAAGAATACTTCTCCTGTGGCAGGAGCCGTCCTAGTTGTCTGCCTTTCTGTGCTGAGGTGTTTCAATCTGTTTCAGCCAGGAGCAGTAAAAGAACCTTGGGGTGCCCAGGGGACACTCACGCTGAGTGTTAAACCTCGAAGTCTCTCTCTTCCAAAAAAGAGTATGTTGAGAAGTAACTTTTTCTGTTATCCTCAGAAAATTTTCCTAAATTCAGAATGCATCTAAAAGTCCTGGACTAAGCGTTCTCAAGAATTGACCTTTTTTGTTGTTGTTACTACTCTAGTTAAAAGAATAAGAAGGTTTCCAGGATTTGAAGTAGAAAGCAGCTAAGTGCATGGTTTATCTTCCGTCCCTTACAATTTAGGAAAAGCAGCATTCACGGTAGCACTTTTATGGTATAGAAGCTTTTATGACATATACAGATGTATGAAGACACAGTTCTTGTGTTGCAAGTATAAGCAAAATTTATTTGATGCGACCGTCACAACCTTAATGCAAAATAATTCCTTATCTTGACAAATGGTAAGACACAATACTCTTTCTTTATAAAATAAGGCCCACTTTGGAATTGCATTAGAGTGGGCATGCATTTAAGTTTAGCAGACTTCTTTATAATAGTACCATACTCACTATACAGCAGCAGTTCTGGTGATTAAGAAAGATCTCAGTATCTCTGGGAAACAGCTGAGAGGTAAGAAAAATCACACTGTTATTTTTAAAAAGAATACATCTAAATAACAAAAAATAGTATAGATGTATCTGCACAAAAAAAGCAGCAGCTTTTCAAAAGAAAATTTAAAGTTTATCTGCAGTATTTTTTGGCTGAGCAATATCCGCAATCTTCTACTATATCTTACTTGTAAGATATAAGACCTGGTTGCATGCACATGGAGAAACCCCATCACTCTAAACTGAAGGATCTCACATAACTCCACCAGCCTCTGTGGGATCCGGTACTGACAAATATAAAACTAACAGGAGATGATGGTTTCAAAGGCTGTTTCTCTGTCCCCTTCTCAATCAAGATATTTTTCAAAGTTGTACACAGAAATAAAAAGATTTTTGAAGTGCTGTCCTTTTTTGGCTGGCCTGCAATAGTGATTGTTATATTGGATTACAATTAAGCAAATTACAAGACATTTTATAATTTGACCACACACTGAGATGTATCATCCATTGAGGAAGTAGATGACCTTGGTTATGCCACCTTCCTCATGCCTCAATCGAAGTAAATCGTTATCTGCTTATTACTAATCATTTGAGTTAAGCAATGAGAAGTTATGGTTAGAATCACTAAGTAAAGTCTGTACAGAAATACACCATTGTCATTTCCCATATCCACTATTTTCACAGAAGAAAGTAGGCAGTTCTCATATTAAAAAAAACTGAGTCTACAAAGAAAGTCTAGATAACAGGTAATACAAACCATCAATTATTCTTGTAAAGCCAAATCTCTCTATAGGAAAATCTTGTCAATGCAGGTATGACAACTATCAGCTTCCATCTAACTTGCAGGTAATTACTTCAAAGAGGCCGAATAAATTTGAATGAGGATTAGATCACCTCTTTTAAAGAAGCTTCTTTGTGGCTAAAAATGTATTACAATTTCCCTGCATGATGCAACATACACACAGAATCCAGGCAAAAGGGAATCTTTAGCTTAAGCCACCTATATTCTTCTACCCTCAAACGATGTATTTCGGAGGTGAGGACAGACGAGGGGGAAAAAGTGGAATATTTTGCACATCAAAACATACAGATTAAGAGGTATTTGTGATATGCAGATCAACATATTTCATATACATAAAATATTATTATCATTTCCTGGAAATACTCAAATCTGCCCGTTTCACCTCTAGATGTGAAGGACAATAGTTAATTTGTACAAAGCAGATAAATGAGATGGAAACTAATCAGAAGAGGGCTTGTTTATCTGCTCTTTGATGATATATTACACTGCAGTAATAAGACAGTAACTGCGTGTTCTATCTGGCTGAGAATAAGTTCTAACATCATTTCTCATTTTTACATATCAGATCTGAAAATACCTCCCAGTCTTTGAAGTTCAGCAAAATTCAAAAACAGTAATTAAGCCCAGCCAACTGCTAACAAGGGATCTGACAAGATAACGAACAACATTAAATTCCTCTGTGTCTGCAATATGTTATTCCTCTCAACTGACTTGAGCAGCACATCTTCTCCTGTCTTCTCTGGATTTAGCAAATTTAGCATTTTAAGAACTAGTACCAGATCCTATGAGAAGAGTAATTTTTCTTTGATTGGGAAGCCCCAAATGGGCAGGGGGGTTATTTATTTATTTATTTTAAAAATGCAGAAATATTCAGTGCCCTTTGTTAGGACATTTTCTTACGGTTCACACAAACAAGAACTTTTTCAGATACACGTGAAGGCCTGAACATGCCATTAATGATCCCCTATAAGCTACACGCTTGCTGGGAAGCAAGCTTCCCATGCTTGCTGCCAACAAAGAAAGATTACATGGCAAACATTCCTATACATCATAATTTTACTTTTTTTCTGGAACAGGATGGCAGTGCAAAGTGCCCAGCAACGTTTCAAGCCCTCTCCAGGCCGCCCTTCACTGCGGAGAGAAGAGTCGGGCAGTGGCACCGGGCAGAGCAAGGGCCCCGCCAGCTACTGCCCCCCTGCAACAGCAGCGTCAAGGACCCCCTGCCAGACCATGAAGCAGGGCAGGTCATTCTGACTGCAATTACAGCCTCTAACAAGGAAGAGCAAATTAACAGTGCAGCAAAAGCACAAAGGTTGAAATCTATCAGTGTAAAATACTTGAGTAATTCTCAATAAGTTAATAGCATGTTTGCTGTCATGTTAGAAACACAAAGAGAATCATTTATCTTCGAAACCTGCTTTTCTATCCACTGTTTGGAGAGCCTGTTTTTCTGACAGAAATGTGAATTCAGACCTGTTGAATTCTGGATACACACTACAGAGAATTTTAAAGCTCCAACACTTATTCCAATAAACTGTAATATACATTTCTAATGCTGAAAAAAACAAAATCTAAACTATTACCATGATCATCTTATTTCAAGTTTATGTTATTTAAAATGTTGTTGTTCAGCACAAATGACTGAAAATAATAAAAATTTCATCAACGTTGTAAAGATGAAAAATATAAAGTCCTTGCATATTTAAAATGGGAAGAAACAGAACTCCTAAATGAAAAATAGAGTCACAAAAGTCACGAAATATCTACACTGGAGTTTCTGTGACACGGAGATAAAGCATCAATGGGATTTCAAGAACACGAAGGGCATTACCCATCCATGAGAACCACGGTTCAACCGGCCCTTTGGGACTTTAAAGGCCTTGCCATAAAGCTGGAGATAATCACTGCAATTAGAAATGTTTCAGGATTGTCTAAGCAGCTGTAGAGAAGTACACAGAAAATATATGCAAAGAAAAGTAATGATGGTTGGACACAGAACAACACGAAAGTAATTCATCCGCAAACCAGGATGTCTGCAAAACTTTGCATACAAAATACACTGGATTTACAACTGAAATATTTTGCAAATCCTATCAGCTATAAACTGGAAAATCAGTATGTATTGTGATTTGCACAATAAACTTGCTGAAGGTGTTAAGAGTATGAAATTCAGCTCCTACACACAGCTTTTTAAAGCCTTTGTGTCTCATTTTCAAATTACAACTTTCCAAATGTATTTTTTTCTTCCAAGGTCAAAGACAGCCCAGCAACAGTTGTCTCAGCTGAAGTTCTGAGTTGTCCAGTTTAGCAGCACTTCTTCTGCTCAAGCTAGAATTGAGGTGCAACTAGAAGATCCCATCCCAGAATACAAATACAACAGCGTCAGACAGAGGGCACCATCCATGGTCTGGACGCAGCAAGCTCGGTGACAGTTCTATTTCTTGCAATTCAGTCTTCTTTCTTTTCTCTCACAAAAACTGCCACACTTTCAAAACCTTACTTGAAATATGTTCCTAAATACCCATATTCTGGTAAGTTATTTTTTCTATTGTAGGTAAAACACTGAGTTCTTGACTTGTCATATAAGAAACAAGCAACAGACGTAGAGAAATGTAGTTGCCTCAGGACTGTGGTCAGCTGAATGGCTTTTTGGAGCCTGAAGAGGTAAGAGCTCATCTGAAATCAGAACATGTTACTTTCTGCAGTGAAACAAGACAGGAAGAGTGATGAAGCAGCACTGAGAATACAGGGAAGCTGCATTCAGTTCTGCATTTACGTGCAGGGTTTGCACAGGAGCAGAACACCACCGAGATGCATAATGAAATGACAAAGCAAGGTCCACATTATGAGCCAAGATATAACATTCTGGCAATAATCAGGCAAAACAAACAGATGTTCAATAAAATCTGATTCATTTTTTATCTTTTTCTTCCTAGAACACCTCACACAGAAACAGCATCTAAGAATGGCATAAGGAAGTAAGATGCTAAAGGATGCTGAACACTCGAAACGTGCTGCATTGCAAGGGAAGTACACTCTAAATATCACCCTGGAAAAAAAATCAGAGACAAAAGAAGATATTTGGTTCTTCAAATGAAAATGTACTGAAAACTTCAGTACAAAAAAAAAAAAAAAAACCTCTCAGTGTGCAGTGAGCAGCAAGAAGGGGCAGGCATGACCAGGCCCCTGTTATTAATGACCGAACAGGATGTCCACTGCAGGAGGCCTCGGCCTGATTCCTGCTCTGGTACCATCCACACCAGCCATGACCTGGACCTCAAACACAGGTACCATCAAAACGGTTCCTCAGTGCACTTGCTTTGTCTGCTATCATTTTAGAGGTGCTTTAAATACAGCAACACTTGAGACAGGCAGTTGAGATCAATTCAAGAACCAGAATATACCTTTCATTGCATTTTCTGCTTTCATGGACTGAAAAAGAGTTTTTTAAAATAGTAACAGTAAATGGAGTGAGAGAAGCTGTTACAATATGGTAGCAGCAAAGGAGAGCCAAAGTAGGAGAAGAGGGAAAAAAATGAAATCCAGAAGAAAGTAAAATGCAAAGAAAAACGTATTTTCAATATGAGCAAGTCCCTTTTCACTCCCTTAAGAAAAGGGCCTTTTTTGGGGGGGACTTTGTAGCTCAGCATGCTCGTATTTCCATTAATAACTTTTGTGGATACTTAGTCAGATTCTCCACTGTGAAGAGAGAAAATTGTAAAGTTTATAAAAAAATAAAAAACTAGAAATAACACTTTTTAATTCTAGATTTTTACAGGAAAATATATATCACAAATTAATGTCCAATATTTCAGATATGATGAATATTTCAAATTGATCAATATTTCAGACAAGTTACTTTACATTCTGTAAATGAAGCCCATTGCGAGTGTTCTTGAAATACCCTCTTCTAATTTGCTGTGGTGGTTTGAATCTGGTTTTGGAACCAGGCCATATATTTTATGAAGCAATTTTCTGATGCTCTGCATTTATTACAGCCATAGTCTTGACAGTTTGTACCTGACCTTGGTTATGATTCCCTATTTATGCAGTACTAAATGAAGTCTTCTGCACAAAGCTGCCACAACAATCACATATAATGTTGCTTAATTCTGCAGTGGGATTCTTGCTTATTATCTAAATCTACATAGAAATGTAAATCTTCCTGGAAAATCAGTGAAGAAGGAAATACAGCTGGGGAATCATCTGGTAAATAAATGAGAAGGGGACCTGTCCACTCCAATTACTGTAAAAATTAAATGCAAAGCCTGACTAGGTAATTCAACCTTCTTTTTAATAAAAAGAGCAGGCTTATGTTTATATTTCTTACACCAGATAAAACAGTCTTGTCTTTTTGTAATAAATGATGAGCAGAAGGAAAACTAACTTAATTATCTAGGCTGAAAAAGTAGGCCAAATTCTGTATGACAGAATTCCCAGATGTTGAGGTGGGGCCAAGTTAAATAAAAATATACAAATAATTAAGTTAATATTCATGGCAAATACCAATTTCTTTATCTTTTCTTGCTTGAAACCAAGACAAAGCTTCAACCAACAAAGGCTTCAAACTTCCTTTGTTATTGACAGAATTCAGAAATACATTAGCAATTTAAATAATTACAATAAAACTATAATAGTTACTTGGGGCAAAGTTTTATACTAGTGCATGTACCAATAATGATAAATATAATGCCAATAAGGTTGGTCAGGAATCTTGTTTCTCACAACATATATAAGCATTCTATTCCAAGATGGAATGAAATATGACATTTTCACTCCTCAACATTGAGAACTCAAAAAAAAAATCTAGAAATTTTACACTTTTAACATTGCAAATTTTCCTTTTTTCTTCTTCTTCTTCCTCCTAAATTTTCCACTTAACAGTCCTTGATGCCACCATGCATTAAAGCCAGAGCTATAGAAGCCCAGCAGTCAGTGAGCCAGATTATTAAAACTGCTAAAGAGGAAACGGGGAGATTTTTAACCGATCTTTATCAACTAACCGAGGATATCAATCTGCCAGGAATAAACTGGCACTATTTTTTGTTGTAAGGAAAGCAAAGCAAAAGGATAAATTAAAACATACACTATTTACATATCCAAGAAGTGAAGAGCCATGTTGCAATATATATATTTTTTCCAAATTATAAGCAAGTGGACTAGCTTTGCCATCAACCATCTGTGACACTACAAACCCCTCAGTATAGAGTAATTCAATACATTTCCACACTTGGTTCTTGCTTGCTGGGAGTGCTGGCCTAACACACCCTGCCAATACCTGGCAAGATGAGAGCTTCCCCTGATCTGCATCTACCCACAAGCTGCCAATTAGGTAAAAGTCATGCATTATTTATGATACATGACTAACACTCCATAATACAGCTCTTCAAATAGTCAAAGTTACATGTTCTGAAAACCAATGCCCTTTCCAAGTGCCTCAGGAGCGCAGTGAAACACTCATAGCCAGCTCCCCGTAACATTCACGAGTTTATTGGATGAGTTAATATGTTTGATAGGAAATAACAGAAAACTCCCCTTTTTGCTCCTCAGACACGCAGCAAATGACAAAGCAGATGACATGAAAAAATACCTCTCGCTTCACAATTGTGACTGCCAAGATAAATCAACACCAGAAGAACCAGGAACAATGTGACTCCGTTGCTGTTCACAGAGCTGCATCTTCTCACACACACACACACGGAACCTCAACAGAGAGCAGCCACAGGGAAGCCCTACGCCACATTGGCACCTTTGCATATTCTCTTTATTCTTACCTGATGAAAAATACAGGTTTCAATAATCCCCAAGTAGTGTAGCATTTAAGCCATGATCTCTGGCACCTCATGCAAAGGCAGCACTTACTGAAAGGCTACAGAAACTTTATGACAGAGAGAATCCCGTGTATAATTTGCTCTCACCTCCTAAAAGCATCCTTCACGTGGCTGGCAATCACACAACCACTCAGAAAAGAAGCATGATTAAAATAAACAGAAGCAATTTTAAGCACTTCAGTATTCACCATTTGCTATTTATTGTTATATTTTCCTGTTCAATGAACAGAAACAAAAATGTTTTCTGCTTAGAAGCTCACCTCACCTGCACAGGGTGGGTGCCTCCGTAGCTGTAAATTGAATTACTTTTCTTCTCGTTTCTCAATTAACAGAAAATGAGCATGGTCTCCTCTGAGCTTCCAAGTTGGCTGAATTGTCTGCTCTGACCTCCCTGAAATACTGGAGCACCATTTGGGAGCTTTATTTTCACGGGAGTCCAGACGGGAGCGTCGGCTCCCTGGATGCAGGCCAAGGAGGGCGAGCGTTTCCCCACCTGCTCTGGCGGGCGACAGAGCAGCGTTTAAAGCAAGGACATCTTCACTTGCCCCACCAGTTCTGTTCGTTTGCTTTCCATGAGAACGGGCCAAGCCTGAAATATTTTTCTCTCTCTCTTGCCACTGTCTCCCACTCTAAAATGTTTTCACTCTTACAGGCAGTTTTCACTTGGAAATTCCTAGTGGCATATCTGTTTGCACTAGTTATACATATGTGTGTGTATATATATATATATATATATATACATAACTAAATATACAGATATATATATATCTTTTTTTCCTGCTGATGCTTTTGTTGGAATGAGAGCACTTCAAGCTCAATACAACAGGGAGCAGAATAGTTCTAGTTTCCTACAGAACGTCTGGTCAATATTTATCCTTATAGCTTGTCCAACACCCATGAATAACTATTTAGAGCCTATTTAGAACAAACTAATAATCATTCAGATTGCTTCATGCCACTTATCCAATTCAGAAATATTTTTAAAGTCTGTGTTCATTACTGATTTTGTTCTTACTTTTATAGAGGAAAGATGTGGGCTATGCAAGGAGTCTAGGTTATCAAATATGCTTTGCTATCTACAGTAAATTGATACAAAGCTTTAACGTGTTATTTCAGATTTGCACTAATTAATTTCAGACTGCCTTAGAGGTTCTCTGGCATACTGCAGTATGATTTGCATGAGCAGGACCATTAAGTTTTTCAAGTCCAAATGTTTAGTATCTGCAGGTACTTGATTTTAAGATATTGTTAGCTGCCAAGACTTTCAATACTCTGGAGTTTTATTATTCCAATAAATGTGGTAGGAAATCACCTATTTTATGTAGGCTGGTTGGTTTTGATATCTTTGCAATTTGTCCTTTTTCCTAGTAATAGCCCAAATTAATTATCGTTACACATATGAAAGGAAATTATTGTGTTCAGGACAAATAAAAAGGTAAAGAAAAGCACCTAGAGGAAATCAGTACGGTAGGTAAGGTGGCAAAGAGAACAGGAAAAGATCAGCTCTCCAAAGCCAATGGACTCCACGGAAGCAGAGTCCATTTTTCCAGCTCAGTGAATCTGCATCAGCCCAAGGGCCCAATTCACAGCGCTAGGCTTCCAAGATAAGATCTCAGTGACTAAGTTAACAGGGATTTTAAACTCTTTTAAACAGACCTTTTATTTAAAAGGCAATATCTTATCACCATCAAGTTCGGCAGGTTTTTAAGATTTCAGTTCAATCAAAAAGTAGTTGTTGCTTGAAGTCTTCAGCTCAGCAACATCAGTGATGAATAAAGGGTTTTTGGGTTTGTTTAAAAGAGTAAGATTGAGTTTTAAGTGTTTACTCCCTTCCTTGGTGCTTACTTCTCTAAGCACACGCAACTATTCAAGACCATCAATACCAAACCTGTGTTACCAACTCTGCCCCAGATTGGGTTTATAATTTAGAACAATATTTTGAGATTTTTCTAGATTAAAGTGTACAGTATAATAACTTATGAAGGACCTAGAAAACCAGAACTACTGCTTTTGGAGAGGAAACAGAAAGTTCTGCTTATGTATGAAATACATGGCAATTATTACATTTGTCACTCATATTTTCTGGTTTTCTGCTATATTTGTGCATTAAAACATTTGACCAGTTCAGGTAGCTATGACTACGAGTGAAATACCACTGTATTTCATGGTAATTCAGTAGATACTTGTGCCAATGCTGTAAGACGCCTCATGAACTGCATGATTTATTTGATAATGGAATAATGTTCTTCCTTGCAGACCTACACTACATTTGATTTACCTTCACAGAACTTTTATGGGCATATCTACACATGAGACTGATCATATTTTAAACATATGTAGTAGGAAAACTGGAATGATATGCTTACACTGAAACTTAAAAGTTTATATTTTAGAATAAAAATTACCGTCAAATATAATAAATGGCAGAAAACAGATTCAACTTTTAGCATTACAAATGATTTACTGATGGATAGAACCTTTTCCTTCTTCAAAAGTAATGTGGTTTAAGTGAATTTTATGCACATTTTCAGACACAATCTGTCTTTTTTTGTAGCAGCACTGAAAGCACAAGACAAGGAAATGCTGTTATAGAGTTGAATCTGTTTTGTTTTCATGAAATATTTCTGACAACCTCATTCTTCAGGAACCTGAACTTCTGGTGGTGTTCTCATACCTAACAGTTGAGTGAAAACACTAAGTTTGATATTATTCCATGCCCACTTTTTCACTCAGTAAAAGGTAAAACATATTTCACAATGTGTGTGGGGAGAAAAGAAAATTGTCTGA
>JAUBOD010000907.1:1872680-1888252 GCA_032353885.1 Nothura maculosa | reverse complement strand
CTTTGATCAAACTCTGTTTCACTCAGTCTAGTTCAGAGTTTTCTACTGTTGGCTCTTCAGGCAAAAATCTCTCTTTTTTCATACTTCTACAACACTTTTCAGCTTGACTTTTGCTCAGACAGATCCGTGTCAGTTGAGAATGAATAAAACAACACAGGTTTGCTAACATAATCTGGTTCTTCATGAAAGAACAAGCCACAGGACATATTATTACTTAATAACTAATGGGTACAGATTCAAGAGTGCAGCTTCAAAATTAATTCTTTTTTTTTCTTTTTTTTAATTTAGATGCTTGTGAACATGAATAGAAAGCAACAATGAGTTATTGCATATATATATGTCTGTCATGTTCTAAGTTGTTATCTTGCCCCATGACAAGGAAGTCATGAATTCTGACATCCTCAACAGCAGTAAAAATAGTTGGCCTATGCTAGAATCAATCACGAAGTATAAAAACAGCGGAAGACAGCAAGACTGTCCTGTCATAAAAAAGCACAACACATCGTGCCTATTTAAATGGTTGTACCCTTATTTGTCTTTGAACAGTCTGCATGGAAAAACAATCCAAGAAGAAAACTGATTGCAAATTGTTTTTCCTCCTTTTTCTATTTCCAATTGTTAAATTCACGCAAGAATAATAATACCTGTTTCATCATAGTGGTTGCTGAGGTGCAGCTCAGCAAACTATTGTAGCAGAAACTCAATAAATCATATTCTTCCTCCACTAAAAAAGTCTTTTCACAAGCTAATAAAATGAGAAATAATTGAGACAGTTACACACACACACACACACACACACACACACACCAAGATTTATTTCCTAAAACAAAATCAGCAAAGAAACCATCTCATTTATGGCTTGTCAGAACAAAATTCAGTGTCAAATCCACAGACAGTTAACCTTTACTGTCACTCAAAAAATATTCTTTATCTTTAGCTAGGATGCCATATCCAAAACACATCACCATTTTGACTGCGAGCTCTGAAGGTGAAACATGAACAGAGATAGAAAATCTTAGCCCAATATTATACTTCTCATATATTGATTTAAAAAGGGAATTGTCTTTGTGACAAGACAACCAGAATTTGAAGTTCTGGTGGAAAACAATCTCAAATTGCTTTCTGAGCTCCTAAGCCCAGAAGAATCACTGGATAATTTGCTTTTGTATAGTGTATTTACTTACCTCATACAAAACATGAACCATCATCACAGGAAATATCCTCCGATTAGGCAATCTGAATTTTACAATAGTTACAAAAATACTTTCCTAGAGATTGTTTATGCTTAAAGCAGCATGTTAATCAATGATTGATACCTTTCCACAAGTGTTGATCTTTTAAGACTATTGACATGATAGGCTTTTATTCAGTTAAAGAAAAACACATTTTATTTGAACATGAGTTTTTAAGGAAGTACAATACCCATATAATTCAAAATAACAGCTATCTTTAGTGAACTGGCATGTTCCACTGAGGCCACTGAAGTAAATCATCACAAGCAATGAAACCAGGAAGGAATTTGCTTCAAAGAATGTGGTTCCACAGCTCTTCCTCAGGCTATATTTCCTACAGGGGCTGGGAAGCGCAGTCCCTGTTTGTGGGGCTGGGTAACAGCGAGTCGCACAGCTGGGCTTGCCTCACTTACACCGGAGCTAGAAGGAGCGCGGAGCTTTCAGCACAGCTCCGTGTGAGTTGGATATTTTCTATAATGTAAGATGAGGATTAGCAAATGTCAGGAGTGGTGCGGATACATTTAACACCTCACAGTGAAGATTATACTCATTGTAATTCAGTGTTATTCAAATTAGCTGCTTTACTGCCTACTCTTTAAAATGGATTTTCTCACTTAGTTCCAGCCCCCACTCCTAGTGTCATCCAATTCTGTTTCTATGGCTCTCTTCCTATCCCTCTCCACTGCCTTCTTGATGGATCTAAACTCTAAAAGGCACATTATTTAAATTCTTTTATTTTATTATGTGAGCTTTTACGTCTTAAAGGTGCAAAGCTTTTTGTCAAAATAAAAAAAAAATGCACTTAGGGCTCTGGAAGAGTGACAGAGGAACCACTTCCATAAAAATATTTGTGTTAACAAAAAAAAAAAAAAAAGTAATTGTTTAATGGCAGCTCCTCTGAGCTTTCACCCTTCATCTTTTCCACTCCAGATTCCACATGCTTCAGATGTGCATTGGGTTATGGTAAAAATCAAACAGACTCCTTCCTGCTACTTAAACATGCCAACAGGTCAGCTGGAGATGTTGATCAAAACCGCAAGTCTCAAAATTTCATTTCAAAGTTGTCTATGTTTTTCCCAAAAGAAGAAAAAGTTAAAGGGAAAATAGCCAGTAAGCAGAAACAGCTTTTCCTGACAATTTAAGGAACTAAATTCCATCTTGTTTTAGGAGACTGCTCTGTGATACACTGAATACAGAAGAGGGCAGGGAATCTCCTATGTACTCACAAAGCACTAAGGCAAGAAAAGGCTCTGTACAGTGCCCCAAAGCATTAAATTAGATCTGAGTAACCAGCTTGGCACTGCTGCCACTCTGCAAAAGAGAGCTGCTTTGCTTGACTAGAGTAAGAGAGAAGCCGCCTTTGTGCTGTGTCCTCCTGTCACTGCTTGGTTTGGCGACTTACATTGAGAATTGCTGCTGAAAAGTGTCTCTGAGATTGCTCTACCTGCAGAGAGCTGTCCCAGGAACTAAGGCACCTCAACTAACCTAATGCAAGGCTGAATGACAGAAAAATAGACGTATAAATACCAGCTCATTACTTGCCACCCAGACATTTAGTTTTATTGTGCCCAAGAGGTGCATTGGTATACAGGAGACACCATCACTCAGGAAAAATGTGACATGTTTAGATTTTGCCATAATGGTGCCAGAGAAACACTTACTAGGCAGCCTCTATATTGCTATGAAGAACAAGAATTGAACTTCATTATGTTTTAACACTGGCAATGTTCTTCAAGCAGCTGCCCCTCTTTGCAATGGGGTTATTTTTTTTTTCACTGTATTTAAAGCTCTTGTAAAAACCACAGGTTCCTTTTAGTTGGCAAAGCAGGGGCATTAAAAGAGCCTGACCAGAGGAAGGCAGAGCAGAAAGGACCAAGGAAGAGGAGAGGCTCAAAGGCCACACCAGGGCACTGGTGCGAGAGCTGTAAGAGGTCCAGGCACAGGGCTAAAAAGCCCTATATTTCTATACAAACACAGGCTTCCTGTGCCACTGGTCAGCAGCACGTAAAGCTGTGAGTACGTGTGTACGAGTGCAAGCTTGGGATTTCATATCTATTACAAGTCCTTACTCCTTAAGTCTAACACTAAATGGAAGGAATCAGACAAATGTTCATCAAGTAAAGATCATGATTTGACATTTCTATAAGTATTATACTGAGTTTGCCAGCCCTTAGAGGCTTTTTTGCAGAATATGAACCTATGTAATATGTATCGAGCGAGGAAGCTGAAACTCAAACTGCAGTTTATTTCAATCAATATTTCTTTCTTGAAGCCAAGGGCTCTCATGTAGCGCTCCTCTGACAGCCTTGGATGCGAAGAGAATTAATAAACGTTGACATTTGGGTTGATTACTCCCTCTGTACGAGCAGGGAGCAGTCAGACACTGACTAATCCCTTCATTTTTACTATCTTAGCTGCTGCCATTTCTAGCCTGTTTGCTGCTGCTTAGCTTTATCTGTAACTTTCAGTGCACCAAATATACAGGATTAGAAAACCTGACACTAACACGATGTATGGTGTTACCAAGTGGCAGCAGAACCTGTAAAAACCATAACCAGAATTAAGATCAGCAACATGCATCTAATGTTTAGACAATACGTCTTAAAACTAGTATCATCTTGTTTCCATTTCAGTGTAGATGAGAAACAAATGTTTGGACAGCACTGCTGCCTTCTCCATTGATCCATATATGTGGTAGGAAGGAGAAGGGGGAGAGAGAGGGAAGGGAATGCCCAGAGGAAGGCAATGCCCTCGCAGCACCTCGTTTGCAAGGTCCACACACCCTGGCTTGGGGTTTCTGTTTACCTGTTTAATCCTGCTGTAAATATTCTCTGATACTAGGATAAAACTGGGTGTTTTCACTTGTATTTCCTTAGTAGACTAATACAAGGAAACTATAGGGCACATGATTCAGGAGACACAGTGCTAAGAGAAAAGCTTGCAAGAATAAAATGTGTCAGAAATACAAAATTAGTTTTCCATCATGTAGTCATACAGAAGGCTGCTGATGCAGACACATATTCTCCATCTATCCTCCAAAACCACAGAAGTTTATGTGAGGTTATTACTTTGCACGAAAATTCAATTTATACAAGTTTGAGAGCATTCTCCATAATCATTTACTTCTAATTCAAATTGATAGCACATTTTTTGAGGTGTATGATGCAAAGCCCAACTTCATTGCTCTCTTTTTTTGAAAGAGAGAAAATGAATTTAGAGAATTTAAACAGTATCTGGTAGGCTTTAAGTAACCCTGGAGTTACCTAAGGCCCTGAAAAGTAATATAAGGAGATTTTGTGAATTAGGATCAAATAGCATCAGCAAAGAGCACTGACAAGAACATACTTTCCAGCTTCTCAATGAATAATGTATAGCCCTCTGCTTCTTTGGCAGGTGAATTTCCAGGTAAGTAAAGCTCCAAGAATTTCCTTATTAACAAAATCCAGTTGCCCCTGGATTAGTCCTCCATTGACCAGCACAGAAGTAACAAACCAAAGCTCACAAAGTTACACTAGTATTAACCAGCCTGAAGGAAATCATGGAGGTGCCTATTAATTTATTTTAATGGATATATATCCCTATTGTATTATGTTATACTATTTTTCCGTCCATTCTCTTGGAATCTTTTGAATTCTGTGTTCTGGTGTTTGTTGTTGTTTAGCATTAAATACATTAAGATTACATGCCTTGTTTCTCATTGACAGACAAAAGAATTTCTCTGTCTTGAAAAGAACTTGAGGTAAAACATGACTTCCTGCTTCTGGGACACGAAGATCCATCCAACAAGCACAAAAGAAATGAATACACAAGATATTCAGAGATGATACACTTCAGAATGATCAGAATATGACAAAATTGTTAGTTTGCATCCAAGTCCCTATAGAGTTTTAGTCAGGGTAATCAGGCAGAGATAGCCTGGATTGCTGGCTTGTCGATATCAATTTGGGCCACCTGCTGGTTCCTATTTATTTTTCATCATCGATTCTGCATCTTTTCTGCCCATATCATACAGCTAAATTCCTTTTAATATGACAGGACCGTGAGGATTTATAGATATTTCTCAAGCTGCAACAAATTGCTGTTCTTGTTAGCAAGAATAGCTACAATCCCCATCTACCATCCCCATTGGAAAAACATTATGAGATAGTCACTATTAAAGCAATCCCAGGCTGCGGAGCCAGAAATGAACTCAAGTCATTTTTAGTTAAAATCAAAAAGGGTGGTAATCACAGTAGAGTGTGCGGGTGGGGGTTTTTTGTTTTAAGTTATGGCCATTTATCAGGGAAAGAGAAAATTAATTTAAAACATGTAACAGTCTCTGAAATGTTAAGGTCTGCAAATCCCTAGTTCAATACTGCAGTTAAGAATATCTACTATTAATTATATCTATATATATATGGGATCATCTGGTAAGCAACACTCCCCTTTTTCCTGTAGAAACCAGGTCCTATGGGATCACAAGAGAAACTTTATAAACTAAAATTACTTAGCATTATAAGCTCTCCTGGATCCTGCAAACTTTATTGTAAGAATGTTTTTCTATTTTTCATTTTCTTTATACCAGTGTTTCATGTTCAGTATAAGCCAGGAACACTGATAAAGTTCTATGCATCATGAAGATACACGTCCAGCACACAGCTATACAGTCAACGTTTCGGTATTCTCATAAATAAAAATGGCAATTCTTGGCAGCAGATAATCACTAATTTATTTCTGACTGAAATATTAAGGGGAGGATTATTTCCCCCTGACAATTCTTTAGGTTTTATTTGATAAAGCAAATCCTCTTTGACCACTCACCTTACAAATAATAGAGAAATGCAGTATCTGCCTTTAACAGTTTGAGGTGTTCTTTGCAAGGAAAAATTATTATTGTAAATGTACCCATTCACTAACAGTACAAGGACAGAAAAGAACAACCATGGCCACAGAAGTGCAGTATTTCAGTACTGGAATGAAACAGGCAGATGAAACAGAAGTTGCCAATGTAACGGGTAGCAGAGATTGGATAATAAATACACACAGTTTTGAGACCATCAGAGATAAAAAGGCAGCTGGCAGCGGGTGACCAGACTGCATGGAAAGCACGTGCACACCCTGTGGACGCTGCCATCTCGTCCTGGCAGCTTTATCGCAGGGAGCAGAAGGGAGAGTGGAAGAAGGAAGGAATTAATCAGCCCATCCTCACGCCATTAAAATGAAAAGGGAAGAGATGATCATACATTACAGATCAGATCAGATTAGGAAAGGAAGAGCAGAGATGGTGAACTGCAAGGGCAAGAGCCTTGCCTTTAATGAGGGACTGAAAGTCAAAGCACTGAGCCAGGAGGATGCCATTAACAGCATTAATGATCTTCCATCATTAATGATCTTCCACTTAATAGCTCTCTAAAAGAATTACCAGGCAAGTATTTCTTAAGTTGACCTACCACTAAAAGAAAATAGTTTTTGCCATGGCATATAAATGCTATCAAAGTTTTATTCACTAAGATGTCACAGATGTCATATAAACAGCTTAGGCCAAATTAATGATACAGCAATAATCAAAGAGTACCATCCTATACTAAAAGGGAATTAATCCAGTTAATGTCTGGGAATATAATTTCTTCTTTATCATACTCATAAAATTAAAGATGGCTGCACTGCAGTGATTTATTTTGGTCCTCATAGACAATGTAATTATTTTAATAAAGACAACATAGTCCAATTAGCTGAAAATATTTACTGAAATGTAAGTTGTTATTAATGGATACGAAGAGTTTGTTAGATAGGGAAAGGGAAATGTCAGTTGTTTTTGTTTAGCTACAAATTCTAATGTTAGCTATTATGTCAACAGGAGGAAATAAAAGGACTTTGCACATATCAAGGAAGGAAATTACAAATGCGACTAAAATAAATCACATTTTTTACACAAGAATTCTTTCAGATGAGGTCTGGTTAAGACATTTGACAGCACCGTACGCCTTCACCTTGACAAACTGTTACTTGAAACAGTTTGTAACATTCCCATTTTGTTTGTGAAAAGACATTTTAATTGAAAAATCATTTGCCCATAAAATTATCATAATCAATTTACATGCTAGAAAGGGACTGCGTTATGGCCATAAAACAATTTGTAAGTGTATTCATTTTCCCCACTAAGTCACTTTACATTATGCTGTGAATAGAATTATTAAAGCAGGCTAGAATTTTGTTGGCAAAGTAATTATGCTATTAGACATTTCAGCCACCCAGATACTTACACTAGTGACTGCATTTTGCTTGGTGAAAAAAGAGCTATACCAACCAGACAGGATGCATTTTATCTACTTGATGCAATCTATCTAATTCACAAAATACTTTTAAACTTAAACTAGGCTTTTGTCATTATAAAGTTTTATTTATTTAGCTTTATTTATTTAGCCTCTGAACAAATAATATTGGGTATAAGTAGTGATAAGAATTTGTAGATGAGTTTTACTCTGTTACTTACTAGGTGAGATACATAGGACTTAGGTGGCTGGACCAGGAAAGCAACACAGTATGAACTTCCTTACATTAATGTTCTCAAAAAAGCACTATTAAATGGTTGTCAGAGGCCTCCATATGTATCTGTACACGTACAGATTTCGGCCCCAGAAGATACATATTGATCTTACAAATTCAGTGAACTTTTGTTCAAGGACTCCCTTAGGTTCAATTTTTTTCCTTCTTCAACGGTGCACTGACGACGTACTCATCTGCTAACATAAGCCTAATTAAACAGCTTGTAATGCAGTATGACCTTCCCAATCTCGAATGTTTATTAAAAAAATACCATATCGAATGCTTTGACCACCTGGTTTACAGGATACTTAATCATGGATGCCAATCTGTTCCTTGTTATTTTATCATTAGAGCAATTACGATAGTGGTGGAAAACACAGCCGCCCAAGACCTCTGTTCCAGACTTGTCACATTCCTATCAGGATCATCCGTCTTCTCTCCAAGAAAACCTGACAGATCCTCTTTGCCCCAACCACAGTTCATGTTATTTCTCCCATCCTTTATCATTTCAAATACACCTAAATTTTATGAGCACACTTAAATAACAAGAATGCCCTTAAACATTCATAATTGTATAAGCAAGCACCAAGCTGTCCATATAGATGGGTAAAAAACCACCACAGAATAAAGTAGGAAAATGACCAGCTTTATTGGAACGAGATGCTCAAAAACTATGCCAAATAATTCTTCATAAAACTGATTTGGAGTTTATTCATTCAATCAGTTATTTAATTATGAATAAAAGATACAAGGGTTAGAGCAGTGAAAAGCACAAATAGGCCTGGAGGCCTTAAAGAGTAAATACAATTATACACTGTAATAAACCCCAGCCCAGATCTTTTCAGCCAATAGTTCAGAGCACTCAGACACGTCTGGAGCAGCATAAACAATGCAAAACCTGTCACTGCCACGTCAGTCATGGTGTCCAGGCTGAATGCCAAGTACAAAATCACATCTTATTTATTTCCACAGTTCTCTGGGCAAAGACCCACAAAGCAGCTGCTGAAGCACAATGTCCTCTGCTGCAGGAACTGCCCTGATTTCTTACCCGAACACATATGAGGAAAAACACACACCGACACAAACACAAAACAGTAACTCAGAGCCAAAGCTGAGCTAGACTAATCAATCACTATTATATAAATGGGGTTATAAAATCTCATACGCACATAAAAGGCAGGAGACAGGACAGCGTTCTGGAGATGCTGCTTCAGTGACTCCTAACACTTCCAACCTGATTAATAGCTCAAAAGCCATCACTTACACCTCTAACCGTAAGTGATCTTAAAATACTTTACTTTCTCGTGCATACTGCTGTTATTGAGAAGGTTCAGCTGAACCATTTGTCAAAGCCAATTAAAAGGTATGAGCAACAAATGTCATTAATCTTTCTTTTTTAAATCAAGTTTCACCCATAGTATCTACCATTTCAGAATGCAAGATTGCAGCATAAGGCACCAGCACTCTGATTACAAGATGCTACCAGTTCAACTGCAGATCTGTGCAGTTTGCAGCTTTCTCTGCTTGGAAAACAAGTAAGGAAGTTCAAACTTAAAAATAAGGAACAAAAAAACTCTAAATACTACTTCTACACACTCTTCCAAGAAAATTTTCCTTGAAGTCTTCTGGACTAGCTCAGAGAAAGAGCATGATTTAATGTTATTACAGATACTATCTCCTTGATCTTTGACATGTCACCTATTCAGTTAAGCACAAGAGAAAATTCCCCACGAGTCCCCAGCTACGCAGAACCCAGGGCAGTCGTACAGGGTTACACAGAACATTACCCTGCCAGGCTCTTGGCTACTCAGATCTTTCTTCCTCATCCCCAATTTGGCAAGTGCTTTAAGACACGAGGCAGAGCCATGGGGACACACAGACCCCACCAGTTGAAGCAGTCTTTGGGTTTATTCTCTTTGAGGCATGACCTACTTCACGTTCCACCTATCATCTGTGAATCTGGACACATCATTTTATGTGGAAAACCAAGTGAAGCAGGAGTTTCACAGTTGTTATCATCTTAATTACATTTTTTTCCAACAGCAGTTCTGGACAATAAAATACTAAAGCAGGCTAAGTCTGAAAAGCCTCCTAGCAGGCACTGTGCAAAACCTCTGTGGCAGATTAGCAACAGGCTGCTCTGCAGCAATGTGCCTACAAACCACATTTGTGAAACAAATATCCCAGGAAATGTACCTTCCCTTCTGGAATTGAGCTAAAGCAATCTCATACTTTAATCATAATTACACTTTTCACAGAAATATAGAGAAAATATTTCAGCACCAAGGGACAGAGCAAAATACTAAAACAAACAGACCAAAGCTTCACACGTGAATAATTTAAAATGGAGCCACTTTAAGAAGTATGCTGTTACGCACAGGAATGCCAACAGACCCAAATGTTATAAAAGTTAATGAGCGCTGAAGCTGCAAAGCGCTTGAGGACACCCAGGCCCAATCGAGGGCGGTCGCAGCAGAGGCCGCAGCGCTGCCCGTGCCACAGGCCGGCCTTCCTGAGAGGAACCCAACAACTCATCCGAGCTGCGACAGCATTTACGCAACTTCAGCTTTTAAGCTTATAGCTTAATAGTCTCCTTCTACAAAACAAATGGTTGTGGAAAAGCACCAATATCCATTTACAGTCATCATACTACCCACAGAAATATAGATGGATAAATGCACACACAGTGGAGCACATATTAATGTGAAAGGACACTTGTATGCTAACTGTATCCTCCCTTTTTTGAGCCAGGAACTGGCTGTTAAAGCAAGTTCATCATTCAATTAAAACAAAGGAAGGGAATAAAACCTCAGGTTCAGAATACACGTGGTACTCAGGACAGAGGAAAGCCTCAAGGGAAAAATTAGAAATTCTAAATAAAGCTGGAGTTACATGAAGGTAGTCAAGAGATTTTGGTGGATTTAGAGGTTTATTCCTCACAAATACTGCAAAATTCAGGATAGCAAAAATCCTACTAGAAACCTGGACAGATTAATTATTCAACTAGATCTTCACACTAGCAGGTGGTAAAAGAATCCAAAGCACGCTGTACTTTCAGGGAGGCGCAGCTTAGTGTCAAGAATTGCTAAGTAGAGGCTAAATGTGCCTACATCTGCCTGCTTTTGTATAAGCATTCCAGTTAGTTAGGGCTGTTAAAATGAGAGGCAAGGAAGATTGTTAAAAATTTTTCTAAAGCACTATTTAATGGCAGCCTTGCAAACACTTAGCAAGACAAGTAGCAGGCACAAATTTAGCTGAAGAAGTAACAGAGGGACACAAGAGACAGCAATACCCCATGAGTTACTCTGCTTTGCTATTTGAATTTAAATTGTTATTTAATTATGAAAGCAATTACACCACAGATCAACTGGTTTGAATGAAACTGCAGGTTACATTTGGTCACAATCCAGTTATATTTCCATCTTTAAAAATAGCACATTTACTTATTAAAATGGAAAATATGTAAAACTGAAGATATTTAATGTCCCTGCATGTCTTCGATTTACTTTCGGCCAAGGAAGTAAGAATGTTCTCACAAAGCAGCTTTCCTCATACTCGATTACTGTCAAAACGTATTAAAGAAGAGCCCAACTGAGGCCTGAGCGGAAATGAGGCAGACGGGATGGTCGCCACTTTAACCTGCTTAGTAATGCCAATAAACTGCCTGCTAGTGCCTTCTAGCACTATCTGCACAAAGCACCAGTCCTTACCAAATCCACCTCTCCCTTTGCAGTCACAGCTTCATTCAAAAATACTTTTTTTTCAATTAATAATGCATTTTCCTATCCATCAAAGCACATAAACATGGATTGGATAATTTGGTGGATATTAAGCTGCGGACTGAAAATGAAACACGTGGGAGCCCACATTAAGTACGGCGCAGAACAGTACCTGGCTGATTACGACGGGAAAATCCTCAGGAAGACAGATGAGAAATTTCCTCAAACAAGTTTTATTCTTTAGATCCCTTCTGATAATATTTTACTTATAAAAATCTAACATTCCTCTGGAATATTCCATCAATAATATTTTGCTCTTACTTCTGGTAACTTTTGTGGTTTAGCAACACTTAAACTCTTTCAGTAAGAACATTTGCACCCTTCTCAGAGGTCAGCTATACTGTATATAATTCATTAGAGAGTAACAGTAAATATCTTTTGGTACCTTTTGCTGATTTTTGAGGCATTTTGTTTAAGAAAAATTACCCCTTAGCTGAAGCACTTTGATAGAAACGTTTCTTTACGACTTCCTGCTCTTTAAACAGTGCATGTTCAGCAATACTTAATTTGCAGCTTTCATGAACTCTAAGGGATTATAAAGAGATAGGCGGGAAATTAGTTAGACGTCTTGAACTTCTTTATGAGGGGAAAAAAAACCCAGCCCCTCTGTAAAGTCCTGACATACAATATCTGTTTTAAAAAACAGCAGTTGTAGACATGTCATCCCTGCCCTTCACCACTTGAAAGGATGAAAATCACACAACGTAATAATAGACTCAAGTTTACATCACAATCTTCAGTGCTGGAAGGAGTAAAAATTTTTTTTTGTTTAGTAATTACACCTCAATTTATAAAACTGCAAGTGAATAAGTCCATGTTCCAGTAGCAAATCCATTCTCACAAGTGTGTGGTGAGGTCACTGAAGATGGACACTTAAATCTTACAGTAGCATAAATTTAACTAACATTTTGATCATTCCAGTAAAGACACTTACAAACTCTAATTCCAAAATATTCTCTCAATAATAGTAATGCAAATCCAACAATTATCTGCATTCACTTAATCTGGATTTATAGCCATTTAACAACCCATAACATAGAATAGGTTGAATAAAAATATGAATTTAAATACATGGTCTCATACTTACAAGAAAGGCCTTCTCTCCTTTGGTTTCATTACAAAATCATCTGTGGTTATTTTTTTTCTCTGCTCAGAGAATCTTAATCTAGAAAAAAATAAATGCAAGATACTGTTTTAAAAGTTCATGGAAAAGACTAAATAGACCATAGATTTAATTAAGAAAACAGAAACACCAGAATAATTAGTGCAATGTGAGGACTAGTATCTTTATTGAAGCTCTTTCGACCACAGAGTAGGTTCCTTAAACTTATCAACTAGAGAGAAATTAAGCAATAACAGTGCTAGTCGGTGAAAACAGACATCTAGAAAATGAAGAATCTCCTTGCAGGACGGAGCCCCAGCTCTGCCCTCCCTGCTTACTTAGTTGGACACGGTCAGTTCCCTCATGCAATAGCCTTGGGACAGCAGCATCACAGACCTATATCCACCCCGCAAAGGAGCCTCCAAAGTGAATGTTTCGGGGGACGACCATTGTCTTCTTCTGGCTCTTGGATCACGCTCCTCCCTGTGCAAGGGGCTCCTCTCTGCAGGCAGGGAGTGCCAAGGAGCTTCTCTGCCTTCCTGGTGCCCTCACCCTCGAGAGCCCTTGCTGGAGCTGGGCCCAACACACTGGCAGCCAGAGCTCCCGGCCGGCAGCCTCCGCTCAGAGCAGCTGAGCCACCACTTTCACACAGCAACAACTGCAGCCCGAGGCAGGGGCTGTGAATAGGTGCACTGCCGTTTCAGAAGACTTTGCAGCATAAATATCTCTTGACTTGTTCATTCTTTGAATAAATGACTACAAGACAAGGGCTTTTGAGAGGCTGCTGATTAAAGTGCCCTTTATTGTTAAAAGCATAATTAAATAATACTTGAATTTATCACTCTCTTCAGGGAGTCCATGCTCCTAAAGGAATTAGAAAATGGCACTGCCAGAAAGTCATCTAGTTAATAATACTTTTTAATTATTGCAGGTAGCCTGCATAGCATTCACATTTGCAAGGTTTTATTTTATTTAAAGAAATTAAATTGCATATCAAGTCAACGAGTTCTCCTCTCCTATACATTGTCCAAAGTCTATTAAGCAAAATATAATTTAAAAACAGCATGGAGTTATAAATAGCCTGCTGTTTGAATCAGCCCCTGAGTCTGCTCTCAATTATACATGTTTAGCTAACAGCTCTCTAATTCTCACTTCTGATTCTACAGCTCCTAAAATGTTTACATTGGAAGTTACAAATTACTGTCTAATTAAGTTGGCTAAATTGTTTTTCATAAAGCACAAATAAAATATCTGCCCATGCTGTAAAAATAAAACGTCTCATCACCACTGGATGACTAGAAAACACAGCAGTGACATTCCAAGCCGTAGAAAAAATAACACTTAATTACTACAGTGTTAACATGCACACTAACAGCTTTATCGTATCAAATAAGACTGTATTTATTAAAAGAGCATGCTATTTCTGAAGTGTATTTTACTTGGAAAACCCACGTGAAAGGGCGAGCTCGTTCCGGAGGCGCACGGGCCCCTAGGGCTGCAATCTCACACCTAAACCACAGGTCACCTTCCCAGCCTCACCTTCTCCCAGCCTCAGTGCTCCCCGTGTGCGTCTGTCATTGCTACCGAGCACCTGATGCGCTCCATGCCCTTCCAGCATCCATACGTAGCCAAGATGCACACGGCTGCCACAAGGCAAAAACCACCCGGGCACTCCAGCTTCACTCCAGCTTCTCATTCCCAGACAGGGAGCAGGACAGCAACAACCAGCCTGCTGAGAAGCTAAAGGAATCAGTTCCTCTTGCATCAAAGAGCAACACTCTAGTGAAGCTAGCAATGCAAATACAAGAGAAAAGAGGTTGTGAAAATAAACAGGTAACTGTTAAGCAGAATGAAACATTCTGCTTAATAATATAAGATTATGCAGAATATAAGAATATCAAGTTATATCTGCTGTTGCTCTCATTACCACAGACACAAGATATTACAGGAAGAAAAAAGAAAAAAACTACTTATCACAAATCTAGTGCACAAACTACTTCCTGGTGCTATGATCTCTGTATAACAGATTACTGATACTCCGTCCTAGACAAAAACTGCAGAACAGGAAGCACATTATGGATGGCATTTCCAAAAGGATTTGTGCTGCTGTAACTCTTGTTCCCATTAAATGCAATGATAGAATCTCAATAATTTCAGTAAGACATGCATTAAAGAAACACAAATATCCCATCCCATGTCCTCAGGGACTGGCACTAAAAGTTAAAAAGCCACCCAGACATCTTGCATATTTTCTCTACACAATAGTTGACCTTCTCTGTCCTTACATTATTCTCTTTTTTTAAAAACCGAAAAGCAACCTGAAATAGAGTTGCAAATTTCCCCAGGGCCCTATACTACTTTTAAGATATACTGTCACATCTCAATACCTTAATTATTAACATCCTCCCTCAACTGACCAGTTTGGTGAGCTTTCCTCCCCAGTACAAACCTGTTTACAGAGCTGCAAATTTCAACTTACAGATGATCCTTCCCTATAATAAAAATCCACTTCCTAAACACTTTCCTATCACTCAGAAAATTAGCTGTCACACATAATTAGGTCAATTCAGCTTAATGTTCAGTTGAATGTGAACATGTTATTAACAATGAAAGCAAACATATGGAGCAGGTGACCTTGCTGCTGCCAAAGAATGTGCTTAATACAGTCAGCATTTGGTAGAAATTGTCTTTTCCTTCAACTTCTGTGAGAGATGGGTTATTTCCAATGATTTTAAATTCATTACAGGGAATAAAAAGCAATACCACAACCTCCCATACGTCATTTTCTGATGTTCCAAAGGAGAGAGAAATTAGACAGGAACTTGGGAAATGAACCAAATCCCAATCCCCTGCACAAAACCCCACTACACTTGAAGTTGCAGCTGGAGATTCATTAATGCAGTTTTTGAGGATCCACTTCCAAAGCATCCTATG
>JAUBOD010000907.1:1855414-1869605 GCA_032353885.1 Nothura maculosa | reverse complement strand
AACTAGAGTAAAGCAAAGAGCCCCACAAACACCTTGCTAACACTCCAGGGAAGCCAAGCAACTCTCATGAGAAAAGAAATAAAAACAACTTAGCAGCACTTGATGCATTCACCAACCTAAATACTTCTATGCATCCAAACTGAGCAGAAGACAACCACATGTCTGTCTGAGACTAGGACAGGAAAAATAATGTATTTTCAATTTATATAACCTGCTTCAATTCTTTAATTCAGCAGTGAAACACATACTGTTATAAAATCATTTTTAGATTTAAATATTTAATACTAATTAAATGTAAGATGCTGTGAGTATAATTTGATCATTAGTATGTAGTTCTTGCTCCCATAGTTGAACTCAACTTGAGCTTTAAAGGAGATCTCTGAACAATTTCCTGTTGCCTTATAATGACTTTCAGTAAATGCTTATCTGCATCCACCAGACTGCTCAGCTTGAATATACTGCAAGAGAGAAATAACTGACGAATTGTCACCATAAACTAATTATTTATGGTTGGAGATGTCACAGACTCTTGCAACTTGTTGAAGCATAAAATTTGCCCTGCTTTTAACTTGTTATAGTCTAATGAGATTTCAAATAATAACAGCACATCCCAGTGCTTTCTCTGATATTGTTTTAATCGGATTTCATTTGTCTTTTTTTTTCTGATAGGCTTCTGAGAAAGTGCTGTGTATCGCAAACCTTATCTCAGAATTAGCCTCTACCTGCTGATGACCCACAAAAGCAGCTTACAGTAGAAATTCCCCAAGCAGAAAATACTCTACGGATGCCATTTGCTAAGCTTGGCTACAAGCGCAACAGACCTCAGAGATCCTTTTCTGGCAGGTCCAGGGTTTCTTTCTAAGACAGTGTTTTGCTTTTGTGTCTTACAAGACAAAATAATAAAAGTTAACTCTACTAGATTTACATCAACCTGCCTCAGATCGAAGCAACACACATCACAGAACAATCTCAAAGGAGAAAAAAAACCCAAAAAATGGTTGTTGAAAGAGGCACAAAAACACATATATATACACATATATATGGAGCAGAAAATTGTCCTACATAAAAATCTTTCCAATTCTAACCCACTTGTGGGAAAAACCTAAGGGCACATCAGCTGCTTGCTCCATTCCTCCAAGTTGCATGTCTGAGTGAGGGCTGCAGCGCCACAGCTGCCACGCCAGAAGGGTTTCTTCACATTCAGCTGTTATCTTCTTCAAGCATGTGGCAGCCTGACACTGCCCCGAATGGTTTCGGGGAATATATGGAAAACGCGAGTGCAAGAACCAGCTAGGTCCTCCAGGTGCATAGACAATTGTAACAGTGTTTCTAGACCAGTTCTTTCAGTCTTTGCTATCAATGCAAAGGCAGATGCCTATCTTTTGTTGTATAATGATGAAGAGTACTAAAAAATAAAAAGAATCAGTGGATACACTGATGTCAAATTTTGTATGTTTGAAAAAAGCTTGTTAAAAATCAGAAGCTAAAGTAGTAGCCTTCTGATGTTACCACTGCACCAATGATTCTGAAATGAATTTTAGGGGGGGGGGGAGGGGGGGGAAGAAGAGTTCAAAACAGACCTATCTCACCTGGGCCCAACTCAGCCTTCCCATGCAGTTCTGCCACCACACTCAGCCAGTGCTCAAATTTTTAGCACATGCACACTGGTATTGTCCAAAGAATGACTTATTTCCATTAAAAGAGAGCATGAAACAGTTTAACACAAATTGCAGCAGCAGCATGATGATAGATAAAAGCTATTCGCCCACGTAATCTTTAGACTTTGTCCCAGGGTGTCAGTGGATTAATTTTTATCCTGGTAGACAAAGTCAGTCTATGAACATCACTGCACCCCAGCCTCCCTAGGATCACGTTCAGTTATCAGTTGTATTCCCCTAATTTCCACTTAGCAAGAAGCAGCACACAAAAGTGCCCAGGTTATGATTTAACGAACCTTCATCAGGGTAAGTACTGGGTATAAGCACCAAGTACCCTATCCCCAGCTCTTCAGCACAGCTCAACACTCACTGAGAACTTGCTTTTCCTTTCAACTATGCAGCTATTCCAATTTGCAGGACCAAGTCAGTGTTGTAGAGACTCACTTAACCAAGCAAACAAACAAAATTCAAAGGCCATTCATACACTCTGTTTGTATAAGAAGGTCAAGGGGGGAATCTAATCATCACACTGAAATGGTTTGCTCTCCCAGTGAAATGTAGTTCAATGGTAAAATACGTGCCTCTTGAAGGGTGAATGCTCTTCCGACTTGGTAGGACACACAGTAACTTTAATTTCTGCTGTGGAACATAAGAACCCTGAAATTAACAGTTACTTCATCCAAACAATGCAACCTTTCACGCTTTGAAACTTGCAAATTCATTCAATTTTTAATAATTTCTATGCAGGTTATTTTTAAAGGTAGTAGATGAAGCCACTGTCTCATCCAATAAACATTACCCAGTTTCCATCACACGTCATTGGTTTTAATTGCATTTGGTTTTAACCTCTTAACTTTAATTGTGTTTTAATGCATTTCAGTTGAAATGGCAACATGGTGTAACTTTTCATAGCACCGGATCAGCTGGGTAATTGTACATATCCACCACTGTTATTTTAGGTCACCATCCTTTAATTTGAGCTCAAGTTCGTTTTCATGTTGCAAAGACACGCTGAAAACCTCCAAGCTGATAAATAAAATTAATGCAACCTCCATCTCAGGACTGAGAGCTGGCCATGGAATAATCATGTGGGAAAATATGTACCCTTAGAAACCATAGGAAGAGAGGCCTGAAGGCCTGGAGACACTAAAGGACATTGTCACAGAGTAGCCCATCTCAGACAAAAAACACGTAGGCTCAAAAGAGTAAAGACACAACTGTAAGGAAGAGCCTGTTCCCCAAAGGGGCAGCAGCTTATGCAGAAACCTGAGCCAGAAAGGTGGGACCAAAGGGAAAGGCTGAAGGGGGCAGGAATCTGTGGAGTCCCCTCCTATTGTTCAAGCAACAGGAAGTGCCCCCATCCTGCTGTTCAAGCAATCAAATTGATGAAAAAAATCATTAGACCAGAGTGAAACCAGTTAGTTTTAGCAAATAAAAGCCTTCTTTCACTTCTCTGGGCTTATTTACCCATCAGACAGTTTTCAAACTATAAAGTTATCCCTTTTCAACAAATTAAGAGCTAGTTCACTGGATGGATTATTGTTTCCAAACACGTGAAAGGCTCTCAGATTGTTTCCAAATATACAGTGTCTATTGGAAGAGCAGGAATCAGCCCCACTAGCAGGTGCTCTGCTTCCGGAGCGGGGAGAAAAACCGCTGTCTCCCAGTGCAGGTCCCAGTTACAGACTCAGAACGACTGAAACCAATGACCATTTGCAAAAAGAACAAGACTAAGATATTAAAATAAAATCTTTCCCACAGATAAGGAAAGATATATGAATTGATTTTACTAATAACAACATGTTAATTCGTATTTCCTTTTCAGAGTTCCTGGTAAATTGAGATTTGTGGATGCAAGGTGCACAGACAGTATGTGTCTTGCACAGTACAAGAGTACGGATTGGTCTTTAAAGCCTTTCAAAAGCTCCCTTATCTAGTATTGATTTTTCCTCTCTAAGAGCTTCTTACTCTTTTCTGCTGGTTGTGTTTTTTGACAGGACATCCAAAAGCTAACCTTGGGAGAGGTACATGATCGTGTTATTTGGAGACCTTCTCCAGCACTTGGGCATGTTAAGATTGCAAATATCTTTTGGATATTTGCCAAACCTTCATATAAAGAAATTTCTAAAACAGTATGTTACAATTGCAAGTGAAGACCTTTCTTCCTTATATATAAAAATATTTATTCTTTTTTATTTCTATTTATATATAAAATCTTCAAAGGAATGAAAGACTATTCTATCAGACATTTATTAAGAAACAGAGGAAAATGACTAGTAGGATACATGTAGTTAAACTCCAGTGCTAAATGAAAATCAGTTTCTGCTACCTTTTATTACTTTTCCTAATAACTTGTCTGTCGCTAGCACTCAAGCCATCTAGACCAGAATTCCTTTCTTTCTTTTCCCATGTTCCCATTTCCAATGCCAGTGCTACCACCGAGGAACCAACACGCTCCCACGGCCTGTGAAGGGCCCTGCTCTAAGCCGCTGGTAGGTCTACGTTCTGAACATGCTCCTTCTGCAAGTTCCAGCTCACAAACAAGCCTGATTTACTGAGTTAGAATTGGTTTACCATTCCTTATATGAAAGATTTTTAAAAGTCATGCTGGGTTAATCACATACTCAGCAGATTCCCCAAGTGATTAATAAGGTTCCTGACTAATTTTCCGTCTCTCCTGAGCTGCCAGATGGAAACACATCTCCATCACATAATGCAAATCTTCACAATAATAAAACATACACCTAAAAATATAGAGATTTTACCTCTGCTTTTCTGTTTCACTCCTACAAGAAACACTCTGCCCTTCTCTCTAGTTTTCAAATTCTTTCAGATATCTGTTTGCACTGGCCTTTATGCAAACAAGATTGTTACTTCAACATTTATGATGAATAAAAATGTTTTATATCATTTATCGAAAAGCTACCACATTGTTTTTGCATATACCTACATCACCTATGGCTGACTTAACATAGTCCCCATAATTTCTGGAGGCTCTTGTGCTTTGTAAGATCTGGTTGAGTCACTTTGCTTTTCTCACAAACAAAAACATGCTGAAGGTGACCTTGCTGTTCTTTTTTTAATTTCACAATGAAAGCAAAAAGTAATCAGAATGAGATAGCTAGTGATTCAATTCTTTAGAGAGTGATTCAAATTCATTTGTGCCTTATAAGATCCAAAGAAAAAAAGCTATTATTAATTTAGGCAATTAAGAGTACTTTGAAAGCAATATCCAGTATATTAAAGAACCTGTCCCTGGAGTGATGCCTACAGTCTATGAAAACTTAATTTTTAGACCATTTCAAATGAAGAAAGGTCATTCCTAGATGTACTCTACAGAAGCTTATAATTTTAAAGTGGTGTCTTTAATGAGAAGTGAGCTTTTGTAAATATGGAGTGAATGGTTAAGTGACTTAGAAATGAGATTAAAGATGTGTTACTACATTCATGTCATTTTAAATGAAACCATACACAATATTTGGATTCTCCTCCACTTTTGTTCTAAAGCAGTCTTGTTCCCAGACCTTAATCAATGACAATCTTAAAAAAAAAAAAAAAAAGTCCAACAGTCCATACAAGACAAAAGCATTAACACTGAATTTGAGAGTTTTTAGGATGAGATGGTATTAATGAACACAGACTAAAGCCCATAGAGCCTGTAATTGAGGGGCAGAGAGGTACTTACACAGAAACCTTCACTCTGCCATACAACCCTTGCAGACACATTGCCCAGTAACAGGAGGCAGCCCCACAAGGTAAGTAGCTGTGATCTCAATCACGTAATTAGATTCTCTTGGCTCATCTAGCAATTACCTATCTCACTTCTCTGAACTGCAGAAACAGACTACGTAAGTGAAAGCTCAGGACTTACTTAATGTGATGACACCCAGTATTGTAGAGACTTCTGCCTAACTGTAGAAGGAGGTACTTAAATTATGTGCAACTCTCTAAACAAGTGTATGAAGGAATAAAGCATTCAGCACAGACAAACCAAAGACAGTTCTGTTAAATTTCCTTCTCAGAAAAGTCAGAGTAAACACAGTAGAGACCGTAAGGCACAGGGCTGCATTTCAGGTTTCAAATCCCTTCTCAAATAGACTTTCTAACTGTAAGGAAGGCACATCATGACCCCTGCCTCAGCTTCTCATTTTTAACAAGAGAAAACAAAGCTTTTCCAGATCACAGAATCACAGACGGGTTGAGGTTGGAAGGGGCTTCTACAGATCACGTAGCCCAACCACTCTGCTCAAGCAGGGACACCTAGAACACGGGGCACAGATGTTGGAGCAGCTGAAGTTCCAGAAATACAGTGAACTACCATAAATTGCAAAGCTGCCCATCACAACCATAACCATTTTTTATGTGGTGTGGCTCTTCAGCAAATCCAAGGTTAAATGCATTAGTTTAAGCCTAGGAAAAGATCTGGACAACGCTGTGCCTCACATGTGCAGAAGACAAGGAGCAAAGAGCGTGTGAGAGAGCACAACGTTGCTGAGACACAGCCCTTGCCCAGCTACTGTAAAGAGCAAAAGTGGGCAGAAGAGCCAGATTCTCAGCTGCTATAGCAGTGCCAAACACTCTGAGGTTCTAGAATACTACTTTTTTGTCGTTGTTGTTATTTAACATAAAGTTATCATTGATATTTATAAAAGGCTTTAAAATCCCTCTAGAAAATACTTTTATGTTAAAAAAAAATCCCAGTACCAAGCCCTCAGGTGCACTGAAACCAGGCAACACTGTGAATAAAAGCATTTCTGTACCAATGTAAATAGTAAACCAGACATTGCATTTACTTGTCTTTAAAATCCTCTTCTTTCTATAAAGATACATTTGGCTTGATTTGAAAGCTGCTGAATACCCTGCAATTACCATCAAAACACAGAGACTCCTGGCACTGACAGAACGAGGGTAACAAGTGCAGCAGCCACAGATTGCAGCACTCCTTTTATCACAGGGGCTTTGATTCCTGAGCTGTGTTCCCAGCTGTGAAATAGCAATAGGGATATTTGTTTCCTTTGTAAGCTATTGATACAACATACAATATATTTTATATTCTCTGATTTTAATGCAAGTACTAAAGGATGCAACAAAATACGATGAATTTTCACACATATTCATTAAAATAAGGAAAGGAGCTACAACCATGGAAAATTTACCGAATTCATACAAATAATACAGCTGGATAAGATAAAATCCATGGGATTTCTACTGGTAAGAAAAATAGACCAAACACCAACAGCTCAAAGCACTAACATATTGTAAGCTGAAGTTTTCTTCGCAGGTGTCATTTAAAAAAAAACATCAGTTCGGAATACAGGTCTGTTTCAATCACAAAGGATTAGAGGTACCTTCAAAGAGGACAGGATTATTGCATTCTGGCACAGCAGAACACAGTGATAACTTTCAACTTGATAAAGCAAAAAGATTTCACAGGGCTAAGCCTTACATTCTTTTATAGAAAATGCATCATTTGGGGGTAAATATACATACAGATAATAACAGTTCCAACAAATTATATTCCCGGTCATTTCTGCTATTACTAGGGGAATAATAGCCAACTGACATTGTGAAAATGTTTGTGCAAGTTAGAAATTTCTCCCTCATATGCTTCCAAGAAGATGGCAAGGGCAGCTTTGAGGATGGCTTGACACTTAATGGAAACAAAATAGGCAGTAAACAACTCATTTCAATTTCCAGGAAATATAATTTAAGAAATATCAACACCTCTTCCCGGAATAATAACACAACACTAACAACAGGCACTTCTTACCACAGCTCTTAGCAGAGCTCAGAGGCTCACATTTGTATGAGGTGAACCTGCCTTCCCGCATAAGCCAAGTCCACGGAGGCAGACAAAGAAGTTGCAAAGCAGCAGGAATAACTGAAGCAGCAAGTTGTTATCACCCAAGAAAAGGCACTTTTTTGCTTAGTGATCACTTGGTTTTAGATTCCAGCTGTGTTCCAACAAATGTGCTTTTCTACAGTCTTTGTAAATAAACTGAACTGCATTAGAAATAATTAACTTTATCTTTCCTGCTCTAATAGAAACAACCCCTAGGATACCAAACCTGAACCAAAAGAAAGGGTCAGAATGGTGTTTGTTGCAATAGCTAACTTCGTGACAAGGAAAAATAAGGTGGATAATAAAACAGAAAGGCAGGTCTGCAGAGAAGAATGCAATTAAAAAGAGGTTGAAAGGGCAAAACAGAAAGCTAAGAAAATGTGGCATAAGATAGTGGAAAAAGCTCAATTTGCAAATGAAGTAAGCCATAATAGAAATAAAATAGAAACTACATAAACTTAAGAACAAGGTCTTGTTCAGCAATCAAAATTGTCCTTAATGTCCTTAAAAAAAAAAACCCTGCAAGTAAGACATAACTCAATGTAAAGTGCTGAAAAGAATCCAATGGTGCTCTATTGAATATAAATCCTTTGTCATTCATACAGCCTCCTTTATGTTTCCCAGCACAGCAAACAGGAGGAGCCAAGCAGTGCTTTCCTTCACACAGCAGAACTTGAAGGCAAAGGCAAGGGACGGAGCTCTCCAGGGGCTGCTCCCTGCTCCGCACTCAGCACGTCCCTGCCCATGCTGCACATAGAGCCCCAACGTAGTCCAGGGCAGAAACAGCTCCAGAGATCATCTTAGATAGAGATTTGGGAGTAGTAGCCTCCTCCACCCCTTCTCCCTAGCAATAATGCTTTGAATGCATCTGTCCCAAGCAAGCACACCAGACTGTGGTAGAGCTCGGCACGAGTGCACTGCAGAGGGTGGCACCAACTCCTTTCACCCGGGAGACCCCAGAGAACGAGCTCTTTGCTGATGACCTACGAGGGGGAGGTGAAGACCTCTGCCTTCCTGAAGCATTCAGTGACATTATTTCACCTCTTCCTTTTTCTGTAAGGAACGTATCTGAGACTTATCTCAGGATTTCATTCAGGGGGAATGTGCCAGTCACGTGCCAGCTTGGATAGCAGCTAGAAATCACAGTTTATGTAACTTGAACATTTTCCTTTTCTTTTGTGGCATGGCTTGCAAGACTGCCCCAAAGTGCCTAACAACACATCCTTGGTTTAGGAGTAAAGCATTTTGTTAGCTTTTGCCAGGAGTGATTTATTCTCTAACTTGAGCAATGAAGGTCAAATCAACTATCATTTCTTTTGTTTCATTTAGGCATTGCTAATTACTTCAGTTCATAGGCCACTGACTACAAAGTGTATCATGTCTGTGTGTTCTTCTTTATCATTGTGATAAGTCATTTCATAATCTGTGATTCATTTAAAACTAAATAAACACCTTCTGTCTCTATCCTGGCTCTACTTCAGCTTGTTAAGTACTACAACATATGTCATCTGTTTCCCTAAACAATCAACATAAGCGCAGTACTATGGGATTAGTAATTTAAGAAAATGAAAACCAAGTGGCATTTGGCACACACAAGCAGTCACATTTGATCTGCTTTAAGCAGACACTTTAGTACACTCTCTTCCACTCAATAAACATGCCTATAAATAACATTAACCTTGTTCCTGTAAGCATCATCTTTTCAAATACTGCAGTACATGAGGCATTAAAAAAAAAAAAGCCTCAAAGCTGTCCTACACAGTTACACAGTTAGAAGAAAACTCCGCTGTGAAACATCTGCAGGAATTATTCTTTAATAAAGGTATGCCAGGCCCATACACTGCTTACCACACAGAAAAATGAGTTAGTGAACTTAGAGGAAAGACAATTATTGTAGGAGTTGATCTAACCTTCCTTCTTTCCCCTGAAGTGGACAAGGTCATCTACATTACCACTAAACAATAGGCTGCAAATTAATTTATTATCAAGAATAGAACTAAATGTTTTTACAAAATAATCTTGACTTCACAGACACTGACAGAAATCTGGAGTGCAGTCCAGAAGCTATTCTGCTTAATGCAGGAGCAGAAATACCTCCTTTTCGGCAGGGAAGATAAAGGATTAAATCAGAGGCTTAAACTTTCACTTCGTAGGCACGCACATGGAAACAGTGTCTCACATGACTCAGTAACATGCCATTGCAGATATGTTTTATCTACTTTTTCAGGACAAAATACTCGCCAACCAATTTCATTTCACTGAAACCAATGGCCTTACCTCCGAACAATACTGTATCACAACTGGAATTGGATTCAAGCTGGATGCAGCTGTTTGCCTATGTTTTTTTCTCCTTCCTCGCCTGTAAAATGCATTCAAATGCATTCAGAATTTAAACACATTTTCTGCCAGCTCCCTGTGAGCAGGCAGGGATGTCAGCGGAGCTCCTGACCACCACATCCTCACTGAGAGGTAGCACCACCACCTTAAAGTTAGGCTAACAAGTATTTGTGGGGCAGTTAATATGACCTAGATCACAGATTGGCCTCACCTTGAAAAAGAAGTTTCATGAAAAAGTTACTTTAAACAGAGTCCCTTCCTTGTTGTGGCTCATAACACAACTTAAATGGTAGGTAGCCACGTGGTTCCTTTAACTGACAGACCCACATAATACTGCCCCAAGTGTTCACTTAGAATAAAATACTTGCTGAAAAGGAAGGAAGTGCCTGGGGGTGCTGCTTGGAGGGCTCACCTCGGTGGTGGGGAGAGAACAGGGAGTTCTGCTGCCTGCTCCCATTAAGAGAGATGTACTAAAGAAGTAAAAGCATTAAGAAATTCAGAAGGAAGAAAATTAAAGAGGAAACACACAATACTTAAAACAGTTAAAGGAGAACTTGCAGGCAACAGGACACGTTTCACATCAGCTCTGCTTTGATTTGGAGAGCTGAAATGGAGCTTGAACCTGGGTTACCATAAGCATTTTGAGTGCCACAACAATCAAGCTAGGAAGTAACACTATTTTCCACCTCATTTCAAGACCAGTATTGAAATCTTGAAAATCTCGACCAAAACTTACAACATAAAAACAAAAAGTTCGGATTGCATGAAGCACTCGTTTTTGCATCAAAGAGTAATAACTTGGGTTTATTGTTTTATAAAGGTCTCATGCATAATGATCTGCAAAAGGAAATAAAAATGAAGAAAAAACTATCTAAAAGTTAAGACTGTACTGCATTTTGAGTCATTTATTTTTTGCCTCATTTACCAAGCCGAAAAACAGATCGTTTGCATAGCTCTACTTAGAACCCATCAGGATAAATAACCCTGAACAAACACAAGTCAATAATAATTAATACAGATACTTCCTGATTAAACATTTCTAGGGTTTTTTTTCCCCTATGTGTAATGAAAAAAATCAACTATGCTTTGAACGATCCATATTAATTATGTTTATCCTGCAAATTCTTGTAATCTTCCTAATTGGAAGGGAAACCCATTAAGAGGTTTGTTTGTGTTTTTGATTTTTTTAACTCAATTACATGGATTGTTGAGGAAGCCTCAGTGATGTAGCTAGTGTTTTCACTTGCCTAGAACAGCCAGACAGCAGAAACTAAAGGACAACGTTTTCCAAAAGACCTTTTTAAAGCCAGTGACCTAAAAAGCTAAGACAAGTAGACAGCAAAAAACTGAAATTATTTATAATCAAAAAATACATTAAAAAATACAAAGTGGATAATTTAACAAGTATGAAAAGTGGAGCTAAAAGATACTGTTACTCAATATTTGGGAGCACCTTATAACTGCATCAATTTTATTCTCAGAGTAATGTTTCCTCTTTCTGAGTAAATATGTTATGGCTTTTTGTGCACATAATTCATGTATTTAAAAACTCAGAGTGTTTTCAGATTTTTTTCACATATTTAAGTAATAGGTTTATGGCATTGTCCTTCTAAATACTATACTGTATAAATACTAAGTATAAAATACTAAATAAATATATAAATACTATATTGTAAAGGTAAGCAAAGTTCTAGAGGTGAGTTGTATAGTTTTCAATCATTCTGACTATACGTGAGCTACAAAAACAATTGTAAAGGAAACTACAGGCCTGCTTATAAAAGCTGTTACAGAGTATCTGAAAGAAGTATAAACTCCAATGCAACCAGTTACAAAAAAGATCAAAATATCTAATTAACTATTTGCCATTTGTGATATGTTGCTGCAAACTCCACTTAAACAAATTTTAGAGTATTTTAAACCTAAGACTTGAACTTCTGACTTTCAGTGTAAACTCTCTTAAAAAACTGCACATAATACCTTCCCTGAAGGAAATTACTTGCAGTCTTTGTAACCCCATTATGTGCAATATCATTTCATCACTCTAATATCCCTCGCAGCTGCAGCAGTCTGGCAAGCCCAAGAAACAAGAAAAACTCATCTACATATGACTTCTGGCCTTGCTCATCAGTGAAATTTGTGCAGACAAATTACAGTGTCAAAATAAAGACCATTAAATGTTTGTATCAGATTGCTGTGTTACCCTTAACTCCCTGAATCTTTATCCCTCTTTCTACATTTACTCTTCACTCCTTAAGGCTCAAAAATGTTCCAAGGGCAGATGGAGACCAATTAAAATAAACAAAGACTTCTTTGCTTATTGGTATTAGTGATGGCCTTATGTCTCATTTAATTCATGCCTACTAAAAATACAGCTCCCTTACCATGTCACGCTAGATTGCCACGTATGTCCACATACATTCAATTTGGTGCCAGTATTCATGCTGAGAACAATAATTAAACAAACCAAAATGGGGAGTAAGCACATTTTCTACTATTTGTCTGCCTATTACATTTGTATTCTTTTTCTTTAAAGAAACCTTTAGTCTACTTAGCCAGCATCATGTAAAAGTCATTGACATTTAGAAATGTTAAAACAACTACAAGCTTCATCTGCAGTTACACTGGATGTTTTCAATGAATAGTCATTTAAAGAACTGAAGAACACTGAAGTTGTTATATTCTCATATCCATCACGCATCTATAAGCTAACTATTAAAAGACAGATAATAAAGGACGCTTTGCTTCATTAAAAATAAGAACAGTACATTAAAAGTGTTTAATTACCTCCCAGGTAATTAAAACGCCAAGTTTGTGCTTTTTTACTTTAAATCTGTTCTCTAGTTTTAACTGTTGGGTATAAAATACATATTTCATTTTTAATGTTAGAAAGTTTTAAATTGTGCACCTGTCCAATATTGTATTGTGCATTTTTAACAGTACAGTAGGTGTTAGTTGTTTGCAGCGGCAGCCACAGCAAGATTAACATTTTATCCACCAACACGTCAAAACTTTTCATTAAAATAATATCCTGTTATTTTATAAGGCAACAACGATACAATTTGGAGATAACCGGGTGTTCCCAAAGGAGGGTGTTCCCTACCCGCTCTCGTTAGAGAAAGGCAGGGTTGCTGCCAGGCTCAGCACATCCAAGCACCGCTGGATGCAGCAGTGATCCCCTCTCAGACAACCGCTCACAGCTCTGGCCGGCCAGGACCCAAATCAAAGGTCCTGCTTGTGAAATGTCACAGCAGGGCACGTTTTTCCCACAGGCAGCACATGTCAAACCTTGCAGTGCCTTCCCACTCACCTACTAGCGGGTGGGCACCCAACATACTGGCACACTGATTGCACACTCCTACTTGCAGCACATATTGCAATCAAACAGCAAAGTGCATTAGTCTTGTTCCTACATTTGTTTTATGGGAAAGTATTTAATTTAATATTGTTCTTCTTGCCTGGATGCTTATCAATGGCAGAGCAAGTTATTTCATATCTTCTAGGCTACGTTTGAACAGCAACAGCTTTTAATGTGAAAACTGACAAGAAACTAAAAACAATTTGAAATTTGTATAGACCAAAGACAACACAGATGAAGAAAAATAACAACAGGTATTGCTGAAGTGCCTAAAGCTGTCTCTAAACTTCCAAACAGCAGCTACAGAACTGAATTTTAATTCCTGCTGCTAGCTCAGCGAGGCAGCTGTTTTATACAGAACCTGCCAGTCTCCTAAATTAACTAGAGGCAGTTCAGTGATCCATAACCAGGGTGCTCTCTACAATCATTGACATTGATTTCCATTTAATTCACACTGGGCCAAGCACCGGCTGTGCCTACAAACCACTATTCTTTCATCACCCGTGTGTTACACGAGGGCAGAATTCACACAAGTTCTCATCACAAGTCTGTGTCATTCACGTCACAGTTTTCAACACGCTAACTAGGTAC
Organism: Nothura maculosa; assembly: GCA_032353885.1. Taxonomy (NCBI): domain Eukaryota; kingdom Metazoa; phylum Chordata; class Aves; order Tinamiformes; family Tinamidae; genus Nothura; species Nothura maculosa. Next base: position 1,855,822 of record JAUBOD010000907.1, on the reverse strand, counting down.
CTATGAACAAATAACACTCAGGAGGGGTTTTCTGGGGTGTGTGCATTTTGAGGTTTTCTTTTCACGATGGATCACTACTGAATTTTAAAATGAGGTAATATTATTTTCGACATGATGTATCTCTCTACATATCCTTTATGCGGAGCCTCCACTAAAGCCACTAAAGTTCCAGTGGCTTTAGTGAAGGCTCCAAACAAAGGATATGCCACTACTCAAAAGACAAGAAGAAAGGGAACACTAGTAGAACAACAGCATCTATTTCCAGATTTTAACAGTAGTGCATAATTCTTCACTATTATTCCAGCTGGGACTGTGGGATTGCGCTCATCTGACGTGCTACAAAATGCAACTTTCATTCACCATGAATTTCACAGGCCCGCTTCTAAAAATGTGGTTTTCAAAAAGTGA
>JAUBOD010000907.1:1823261-1837716 GCA_032353885.1 Nothura maculosa | reverse complement strand
AATATTCTTCAAATTACAGTAATTCCTGATAGTTTCAAAACAAGCATGATCAATGACGACTGAGCAGTGCTGTTATTTCTCATCAAATTCTACATGTTTCAGCAGTGGGCAACATCATCATCTTCAGCACGCAGAGGATTCAGCAGAGCAGCAGCTTGCAAGATAAATGAAAACAAGTTGCTTCCTGAAGATTAAATCAGCCCCGCACTCCCAAGCACCTACCCTCAAAAGCACAACTTTCCTAAAAAACCTTACTGGGGCCTGATTTTGCCTTATTCATACAAGAAAAAATGTGGGGGTTAAAGACTAGCAATATTGCAATAACAAGTATCACCACCCACTTCTAGACACCTCTCAGGCTTGGTTAGTATTTGCCTGGGCAACCAGTCGCACAGAGCCAAATGTCCTTGCCAAATGCCCAGAAATCTCAATAGCAACTCAGGTTAAGTTCTTCACTGATTTCCAAGACCTCCATTTGCTACTACTAGTGGCATAACAATTTTGAAAGAATTAAAAATATGCACTAAAAGGTGCAGCAAGAATACCCCTAAAAAGGAGAAAAATGCATCTATTTCAATTTCTCTTTATTCTGATGAGTAGAACTCAGGTAAACACTGTCCTCCCCAGGGAAAAGGCACACAGACCTTTTTAGCTGCTGGAAGTCTCCACCTGGCACATGAAGACAGAGGCCTGAACAACCTAAGTGCTGAATTTTATAGAAAATCCTTCAAGTATAAAACACGGTAGCCAAGCACTACATTTCCTAAAGAAGAGTATTTCATTAGCTTCAGTTTAATGTGCAAAATGAAGAACTCAGCCAATTTCCAGAAGAATCAGCTACAGGTTAGCTGTGTTTTAAGAAAAAAAGAGAGAAATTTATCATTAGCTGCTGCACTTTTTTGTCAATCTTCACATGGTAGACTTTAAAAAGTTTTTTATATTTACAAGTTAAATAAATACACTCAAAAAAAATTAATCAGCCAGCAAAGGACGAGCATGTATACTAGCAGATTCCATGCATGGATTCCCTATTAGAGTTCTGCTTTTTTTTCCACCATGCTGTTTGTATTTGCAGCAAGGAAGCAAAGTTTCCACATGCAATATATAAGTTGCTAAAAAAAAAAAAAAATACTTATCACATTTTAATAACATAATGGAAGGCAGATGAAACAGACCAATTTCTTGCAAAGCAACAGTGACAGCAGTGATATTAATAGCTGTGCAAATCTTATACTGCCAAGCCGTTAAAAAGTGAGGACAGTCAGAAAAGAAAGGTACCAAAGCTCCCTTTCCCATTCCATTTGAACTGGTTGTCCACAATCGAAACAAACATTTCCTGTGACATTAAGTTGTCATCAGCTTCTGTGATTCCCAGTTCACTCAGCCTTTTCTTGTGCATCTGGCTTTTCTTTGCAGAAGTGACACCGAGTTCGTTTGCAATTTCATAATTGCTTTCGGCTTGCTCAGCAATCACAGCTTGCTCGTAGCGCTCCAAATCTGCAGTTATACATTCAGGTAGCTCTTCGTGCCCGAGGGCCTCCACGCAGGCCCTCTCACTGCCTGGGTGAGCCCGTGTATTCTCTAAGTCAAAAAGCAATGAGAATGTTATCACCAATCATGCAAAACAGCCCTGGAATTCTCTTCCCCCTCCCCTGCCCTAATCTTAATGGTTTCCCCTCATCCCATATCCTTTCTGGAAACTATTTAGTGACAAGCACACATTCCAAATACAGCTTACAATGCTTAAGCAAAAAGGTTTTTTCATTATGACATGACTTCAGTAGACCAACTGACGGTGAAGCACGTTAAAGAAAACTATTGTGCACTTGAGAAGCTTTCTGACTGAGACATAACATGGGGAATACAGGCGTCACATTTTACATAGTGCAGGGAACAATTTCTGCACTGGCAAACTGGGTAAAACAAACTGTTTCAGCTGTGGGGTACAAAGGGAAAACCATGTAGGGAATGACCAGGAACCATAAAACCTATATAAGATGACCCCCATTTCTAATTTTTTTCTGATCTCTCTGCTCTATGATCCAGTGAGGCCATCAGTCCCAGGCTCTGCCTACTCAAGTGCAAAGATATTTAAGGAATTTAAATCAGAAGTGCATGTAGAGCATGGTCAGAAAACAGCATAAACAGCATGGTGCACAAACATCCATAGTATTCCTCTGTGTCAAGATCATCCTTTGGGAAACTCCGGTAAATTGAAAGTTATGAAGATCTATTCTGGCTAAATTTGTCCAGACGTTATCAGGAAGTTTGAGAGACCTTCTCATGAATTACACAATCCAAACCCCAGACAAACATACCTTCTCTTTTTACTGTTGAAATATCCTTTACATCAGATGGGATTGTTGGTTTAACCAGGACTACTCCATACCCTTCATTATTATGAATCATGTTATTGACCATGGTTATCTTGGGGATGTCATAATTCTCATCTAGAAAGTTCTACAGCAAAAAAAGGAACCCAAGGTGTGACATGCAGTGAGAGGAATGCAACTTTTGCAGTTTTAGTCGGATTTAGATTCCCAGGCAAAGAAGCATCATCATCATATGTGACAGATATGAGTTCTGCCCATAAGAACAGGAAGTCTAAATACAAGTTATTTCCATCAGTCCTAGTAACTATGAGTTTTTACAGAGCACAGTCTGCCTGGAACTGACCTTTATAAGGATTCCCTCCTTGCAGTGGTGTATGCCGTTGTCTAGCAGAGTGCACACACTTCCCGGATAAATTTCCACACCAGCACCCTGCAAGATAAAGTTGTTGGTGATTCAGGCACACTTCCAACATCATTTGACAACTCGATTGGGGTCTTCATGCTCATCTCCTACTTGCACAATATAAAATCATGTTACGACTCCAGCTTTGGGGCTTTTTTAACTAGCTCAATGAGTGCATGTCCGAGGGTGAAGGCCCCATGGACAACATAACTGCCACCACTCAATGGTGAATGAAACAATCCAACAACATAGCAGCCAGTATGTCACAGATGTCACTTTGTTACTTGGCAATTCTCATACAACATCCCCCACAAGTCAGCATCAGATACTCACACTGAAGCCTTAGAGAATGATTCCAGGGGCCTCTTAAAGTCAGAATGTAGTTGTCAAGCAAATTCCCAAAGGTTCTCTCCCCCTTTACTGGCTGTATTACTTCCTTGGAGCAGTCTTTGTTTAACTTCAGGAATCAAGACAGAGTTAAGAACTTGTTCATACCTTAGCACCATACAGGTCTGACTTCTTCATGACCAGCTTGGCTGCTGTTCGCACGGTTATGCCTGTGGTCTCACACTGCAATACGCAGTTCTCCAGGGTGGTTTTCCCATGGTGAACATCTGTCCACACAGACAACAAATACACCGATAGCTGAACTAACAGTGTTTTTACTATGTGGTAAAATTCCTGTTTTCATTTTATCCACTTTAACTTGAATAATTTTACTGATTTGCTTAGAATACTTTGGACACATTATTTTTCTAATATAAACGGGACTGCTACTGCAAAGGAGCACTAGCTGGATTTGTCTCAAGGTTCTTCTTCCTGGGGATGCAGGAAACTGTTTAAGTGACAACAAAAATTCTTTTCTTTGTATCCCTAAGACTTTTGAGCTAAGAATAAATACCCATATATAGCTGTTAATTAATATTTTTAACAAGTCTTGAACAAAATGTCTCTTGGACATTAATTAGCACCTTCAAGGACAGAATACTGTGGCCAATAATCTCACTGGAAGCAGCTTTATTTGGACCTCAGGTTGACCATGCTATCAGCAATTACTCATCTATGCTGTCTGAGGAATGGGAAGCCGGCTGGTTCAGCTGAAGCTGAATATTGCCAAGGGAGTTCTTTTGAAAGGAGAAATTTCCTTTTGCAGGCAGCTTGGAATAGGCTCTGCAGCAGAGTCAGGTAGCCTTAGCAGCAGAAAAATCAGATCAAATAGTCTTATCCAAGTAGGAATATAGCTTGAGCACCACAACAGCTTGAAAGATCAAGAAAAGCTTGATCTCCATATTATAAGCATTTCAAATAAATTTTAAATAGTCAATCTTGATATTTATACCTTTATAATTCTCCTCCACTGTATTTTGGTAAACTCTAATATGGGAGCACAGCTTTAATTCCATCAGTAAATTATGAAAGCTTCACAAAAAGGTCAAAACACTTTTACTACTTACTTAGAACTCCCTCCGCAGCATCATGCTGGACTAGCTTCAGATTGGAGATCTTTATATCGGCTCCTGTACAGTCAACAAAGTTGTCTCCTCTGCCTTGCTTTTCTATCACAATATCATCTGGCAAACCATAGCCTTAAAGCAGAGGACACAAGTTTAAGAAAAACGGGTAACAGTGAGATCCTTAGTAGGTGCACGCGAGTTCCCAGGACAGGGCAGAGGCTCCAAAGGGGCAAGGAAGCATTCGGCACCACTGGGCAGGAAAGCAGGAGCACTTGCACTTCACACTGTTAATAGGATTCACTCACTTCCCATGTGTAAATGAAACTTGGGTCAAAACTAATGTGTCCCTCTTACATAGGCCTCCAAATTAATAACAAGCTTGCACAAGCATAGGCCAACACTGATTTAGGAAGCCATCCACAGTTGTCAGCATTCAACCACTTATAGGGAAATTTATGAGGATGTAGAGCTGTTACTGCTTGTCACAGACAAGAATCATGATAAGAAAGGCAATAATGCAATGTCTACTAAAGCAGCATGACTCCCATCATTTTCTGAAAATGCACATGAACTCAGCTAAGAAACGCCTGAGCAGGGTAACCAAGTACATAAATAAACTGAGTATATAAACACTCTTATGTGCAAGAAAAGTTAAAAAAGAAAAAGCTTTTGAAAAAAAAGAGTTGGCAGAAAGTTTTTAAAGACAGCAGATTTAAAGTCATTACGTGACTGATACTTCAGCATGCTACACTATCTAGAAATCTTTTTCCATTGCTGCTGATTTATGGTCACTCCATAGGGAGTCTGCAAGGGGCAATTTGTTGCTGGTAGGTAATAGGAGAGCACAGTGGGACAGCAAGTGGCAGATCTGGCTCAACTGCAGACTGCTGCAGAAACAGGTTATTACACAAGGTAAAGGCTTTAGGAATAACAGTCTTACAGGCTACCTGGACATCTTGTAGTCACACTGCTAGCCTAGATAGTATTCAACGCCAGCAGCAGCAGCTGTAGCAGGAGGCTGGTGGCAAACGTCACCCTCACGGGGTGCTCAGCACACAGCCTAGGCAGGACCGCAGACCTTCCTGAGCACTGAGCAACCCCACAGGGGCTAAAGACAATGGTTGTGCAGTAAAACTCATCACTGTTGCTAAGCAGGATGATGGCAGGATCCCAACTCACTGTGTAAGCAGAAGAGAAGTTCTGGGGTGTGTTTGCTAAACTATTTCTATCAAGTGCTAAGCCCTTACCATGATTTTCCTGGGCTTAAACCTTGCTTAGTTCTTCTAAGTTATTTATCCCTGACTTACTAATCTTCATACTTTCACCCTTAATACTGACTTGCACAGTGAATGGGAAGTATTAAAGCTCTACTAAGCAAAGTGACATGATACCTTTGATGAGTCACCCCTTCATCCTAAGAAAGCTACCTAAACAGCCACTGTTCAGATTAGTGCCAGCAAAGTTTCCCTTGATGCTCCTACTTCAAACGTTTCCAGCTGCTACTACTGCTATAAAAATTTCTCTAAGAGAAGTCCATATAAAGAGATTAAATGCCCTGATTTAAGTTCATTATTCAAGTGGCTCCTACTAAAGATACTTATTTATATTCTCTGCTTTTTAAAAATAGAGCAGCTCATCCTTTAATAGCCGTGCTGCTTTGCCTCTGGTGTTACTGCTCCCGCAAAGCTAGAAAAGCAGTTGCCACAAACACCACTCAGCAGTACTTCACACCAGCACCGTTCTCACAGCGAAATAAAGCCCCGCACCATTCATATCTGTAGAAGTAAAACACACAAAAGAAAGCTGAGAAAGCGATGCTCACAAAACAGAAAAGACAAGAAAAATATAACCCAGAACAGCAGGAAATTAAACTCCCGGCCATCTTTCCATTAAGAAAAATTGACAAGATGAAGGTGAAAAAATACAGCTACAGTGTCTGAACAGCTGCACTGTGCCCACAGTGATATATGGCCTATTACACTGCAAGCTGTAATCTTCACTTCAAACTGTTTGGTGAACTGCTAATGGAGAGCATGCCTAAATCTGAGCAATAACCAGAATTCAAGAAATGTGAGAAGATAACAATGTATCCTAAACAAGTCTACTTCCTTTTAGGATCTGATCACACAGAAATATTTTGAGACAGAAGTAGTCACATATGTGATTTCTACAAAATAAGTACAGATGTCTAATCATTAGCACCTGTGTCCATGCACTTCACACACGTAGATGCCATGCAACTAGTCCCATAAACAAAATTCCTTTTGGGTTCCGTATTTACCAGCACCATGCTGGCATCCAGTCCAAGAGTATTCCTTGGAAGGAGATTAAGACAAGCAAAACAGAACGAGGGGAACATCTCCCATATACTCTTAAGTTACTGGCTCTGATAATTAAAGTCTCACAAGTGTTCAAGAGACTTCTGTGCTTGCTACCGAAAAAAAGCCTCAGGTTAAAAAAATACACCCAGACACAAAGACCACCAAACCACCAAACACATTTTCTGCAAAGCTAGTTTGTTTAAGGACACACATTACATATGGTTTTAAGAATTAGGCTAGAAAGCCCCTACCTTCTAGTTCAATCGAATCAGCAATGCAGAACACACCATCTACAACATAACGACCAGGACAGATGATGACAGTGTCTCCTTCATAGCAGGCATTTACAGCTGCAAGTGGATCACTGTGAAACTATAAAAGACAAACAACAACTTCTGAAAACTGTTACAAGGATGGCTTGTATTTATACCTTGGAGATTATTTTCAGTTTAATGTTACTGCTTTTGTTTAGAAGAAATCCTTTTTAAAGGTACCAGTAACCATTTCTACTTTGAATTCAAAAAGTACAGCACACTCTCTAGACATAATCAGCCTTAAAACATTCGTTTGATGTTTCTGCCTGCTCTCCCATGAGAAAATTGGGGCAGAGAGCCAGACTGAAAAGCAGATGCACAGGAAAGAAGACCTCGATGTGCCTGGGTTCCAGGTGAACATTTGAATTGTGCCTCAGGTGACTTGCCCTGAATTACTAGCGATATGCATGACAGAAGGAAAAGCACAAACACAAAAAAATCTCAGCAATCGGGTTTGAGATGGTCTAAAAACTGACCTAACCTTTTGCTCCAAAATAGAATTTAGCTGTTAGATTTACAGATAAAAGGTCTTCATGGTCATTTTCTTATAAAAGGCTTCAATACCTAAAGAGGTACTGACATCCCTCTGCAATATCATTAGGGGATTCCCTTTTGAAAGACAATAAATAGTACAGAAAACTGTATGTTCATTGCTCCCCAGCAATTTTCAGGTTACACATAGTAAACGAATGTTTCAGGTGTCAACTCAATTTGATTTATAGTTGTCCCCGTTTAAAAAAAAAGAAAAAATCAGGATGCTTCCCTCTAGCATAGCTTGGTCCATCTGTAATTCGTAAGGTTGACAAGAACACAGCAAGCAATTTCATTTGTCCCCAAGGAATCCACAGCAATTCACCCCTAGATCATCATTACTAGAGTCAGAGCAAAAGATACGGACAGATATCTTAAAATCAAGTAAAAAGCATTATAAAGAACATATATATATATATAATATTATCTTCACATGTTTCATTACAGAATGCTTACACTCCTGATATTTTATTATTGCATATGTACAGGAAGGAAATAATAGCTTATATTGAATGTTTAGAAGACAAGTGTATGAAAAAAAAAAATGTATGCCTTCCAATCTTTCCACTTACCATTTCATTTTCAGCATTGCTTTTGGACTTGAAACTATGTGGAAAAGTAACCTTATGTTACCAGATGCTACATTCATGCAATACTCGTTTTAGTTTCAAGGAGAAAAGTATTAGGTGACAGACAACAACTGTTACTGTACCTGTATTTCTAGCTCTTCTCCACGAGATTCAGGACAAAGTTTATCCCTTATCAAGGACTGCAACAGACCTGCCATCATGGTTGAGGACACAACATGAGTGATCTTGGCACCTGTTGGTCTCAGTCCTTTAGCCTGAAGACTGCTGTATTTTTGATAACCAAACACATACCTAGAACAAGAGGAACAAAACCACCAGTTCTTTCTTCAGAAAAGAACATTTTTGCATGTAAATCTCCTGATTACACAAACTCAGTAAGTACCTCAAAAGAGGATTCTCAATTAATTTTAGCTTTTGTTTTAAGTGCTCTATCTTCTCATATAGTTTAAGTCCTTCCACCATGGAAACATTTTCTACTTCTGAGTCTGAATCACTGCTTGACATGCTGCTCCTCAAGTCTAAAAACTTCTCGTAGAGATCCTCACACTGGGACAGCAAGTTTTGGTAATCGGTCACAAGCCCAGAGGGAACGCGATGCTCAAGGATGTCGTAGTGCCTGCAATTCAGAACAAGGAGTTAGTACTTCTCAAATGCACAAGCTCAGAGTATTGAATAGAAGCCCACAGAGAATCTGAGGGGCTTTAGCTCAAAACTTCAGTCAAATTGTCTGCAGTCTCCAGTAACACTGTTGAACTTTCTTGAAAAGAGCAAAACCAAAGAGCCTGAGCAGACACACACACACACACACACACACACACACACACACACACACACACACACACACACACACTACTTTCTCTAGACAGTTCCCCTTCCACATTGAAAGATGAAAAACTGATGAAAAACTTATTCTAAAAAACACAAGTATAACTACAAAAAGTGAGATTTAACAGTTAAACAGATAAAAAATAATATATTCTTAAGCATGCTTTAGAAAAAAGATGAAATTATGTGCTAATTAAAAAACTATAAAGTGAAGTCTCCACTAGCAACAATCTAAATGATCTGGTGAAAAGAAATTATTCAAGATAATGAGTGAGACAGATAGCATCCGGACTGGACTGAGAGGTGAGCAATACGTAATATATTTTGCATCATCCCAAGAGCGATGTACAAAAGAAATCCAGGTCAGAAGATTCCAGCCTGAAGTTGCATTGTCAACGTTAGAAAAATTAAGACATCTGAGAGACAGTGCCAAGAATTCCAGGGCCGGGTGTGCAGCACCAATCAAGGCCACTACAAAGAAGCTTGATAATAATCAACAGCACAAACAAAACAAGACTGAAATAACTCCTGACACCACATTTTGTAGAAAAGCAATTGAATGCAGCATGAATAGCTCTGCTATGGACACCAAATGAAATACAGGCTAAGATATTCTCTCCACTTTCAGAGGTTCTTCACAGGACACACTTACAGGATGCAATGAAGAGCAATAGAGTCTGCAGTGAGAGCAGTAAACATTTATGCAGTTGTGATAAACAAGGTATACAGACTCAGAAAAGCCTCACAAAATTTTGGCAACGAGGTTGCTAGAAGCAATAGTAAGTGAATTCAGGATGACTAAGAGCAAAATAAGTCATAGAAATATAGAAGTATAAAATACTCAAAGGATAGTGGATGTTGTATGCAATTCACCCTTGAAATATATAGTCCTTTTAGGGCTTGTTGCTATGAAAGTGCATTAAAGTTTTTTTCCCCAAGCTTTGGTGAAATGGTTCATACAGCTTTATGTTCCTCAACAGACTACTACTGGCTGATGTGCAGCGTAAGGATGCTATCTGTTCCAATCAAAACAGTGCTCATCAGAGACCTGAAAAACTTAAAGCATCATGTGTTTCCATACATTCGAGATGACTCTTATCTATGAGTTGTCATGTCAGTGCATAGATCACAACACAGGATAGCATCAACATCACCATAACTTAGAGCACGGGCTTTACATCAAACCTGGGAGAATAAGGAAAACATTTACTTTTTGCTTGAAGACTTTTAGGGTATTTTCAATTCTCACTAAGAGATTCTACTCTGACATAAGGCCACATGCTACTTCTTAAAAAATTATAATAAACTCTATCTCTTGACACATGGTTACAGAACAGTCATTTGCTGGTGACACTAAAGTATAAACACCTCCTAAATACATGATTTCCATATCTTAACTTCCCCCTAATTTGCATAATCTCAAGAAAAAGCCCAGGCATAGCAGAGGCCTAAAGTGTCACATAGTCCCTGTTTGATAGGAAGGCTCATAGTCATTTTTACTGTGTGTGGAATGATACTACTTCGTTTTGTAAAACACCTTGAGATTTAATGCTATATTTTAAATGACAGGTTGACATTAAATATTCATTAATGAGATTCTTCAGCATCATAGCAACATCAGACTTGCATATGAATGACACAAGCGTTTGGATACTCACTGTAAGTTATAATACACAAGGAACAGGGATTGAATAATAGCTTTAAAGAAAAACATAATAAAAACAGACGTGGTGTCAAATCTTAGGAAGAATTTCCAGTTGGAAGTGTTGTTCAGTTATTCACTCCAGGTATATTTTATGGTGCACTGTAGTTATTTAGAGCCCTCAAGATATAACCAGACTGCTTCCCTGGCCACTGAGTCAGTTCATATCGCTGAATGGCATCACAAATCCACCTTTGGAAAAGCTAATGCCAGCTAATCCCACTGTGAAAAGAAACACAGACCTTCTTCTCCCTCTGTGCCTCTCTCCTCTCTTCAAGTTTTGCTTACATTCTGCTTCATTCTCATTCTTACCCTATGCTAAAAGGGTCAGAGCACCTCACAGCAGCCTTAGTTAGGATTGCTTGTACTTGCAGGGTGCTTGGTCTGCAAGCCGAGGTTATAGCTGGATCTGGAGCGCCATCTGTTGGAAGGTGAAAGATTAAAAGGAAAACCTGGCAGATTCAGAAATGAAGCAGCAACCTCAGCTGCCCCCTCTCTGCACACAATTTGGAGTGTCAGACAGCAACTGCTGCTAGAACAGACTTGCTTTGGTTAACTAATAAAGGGCTTTCTTTGAGAATTATGTTACTATTTTCACATCACCTTTACCTGCGGTTTTACCTAGCGAAGAAGCTGTACTTACAATCTCAGTCTAGGCTCAACACATCGCACAAAGTAATCAAAATCATCCTCCTCTTCCTCATCCCAAGTCCTCCAAATGCACTTGTAGAAGAACCTTTTGAAACAAAGTATGCATTTAAACACACATTGGGAAGGTCACATTTACCCGAGCAGAAACAGAACTGGAAATAGGCATATAATCACAAGAATTGAGCTCAAAAGATGACTCTCCATCCCATTCCATGTCACGGTCCTATAGACACAAAAAATGTCCAAAAATACACCAAAAAGTTATCTTTCTCATGAACTATTTAACTAGATCTCGTTTTATCTTTTTACATTTCATAATTTGTTACAGTCTGGGTGCCCCTGACTCGCATTAAAACACATTAAACAGCTAAAAGTTGGTTTTAAAAACAAGACTTACACTCTGGAGATACCAGAGATACAAATACTTTTTGGGTTTAGTCATTCATCCTTCAGTTAAGCTGTCCTCAAGCAAATCTATCACATTAATCTTTCAAGCTCCAGTCTCCAGTACTGAGCAATGCTGAACACAGCATGAAGTCTCCTGACAGAACAGGGCTCTTCTCCTCCTCTCTTGCTGCATCAGCCACTTCAGAAATGCTGCCCGTGTTGCAGACGGTGGCTCTTGCTCCTAATTTGCTTTCTCAGTCCAGTCCTACCGCTTGTTTGTGAGCAGTTTTAAAACACTGAACAGTATACAAGCAAGAGGAGAGAGGACAGAGATGAAGGAGGGAGAAAAGAACAGGATAAGATATGAACAGGGGAATGAACATATTTAGGGGAGGAAGCAAAGCACAAGAAAAGAAAGGAATGAGACAAAAGGGTGAAAAAAATACAATATTGCTATAGAAAAGAATACTGCACTAGAGCCCGCAAGGTGATACAGCCCAAACTGGGGTAATGAAACAAGGGAGGGAAAGAAATGACCAATTCTTTCCCTTTCGACACCAAAAGCAGCATAGCCATAAGCTCCAGGAAGATCCATCTCATGTCTGATTACCTGAGAGTGATCAGTCCTTGGAGCTCTCATGGTAGCAGGCAGCTCATCTGCTTTGAAAAGCTGGGCCTGCCTGGCTGCCAGCATGACCACAAGAGCTCACCGAGCAGGGCACCAGACACATACTCCCAGAATGCAGAAAAATGTTTGTTCACGGCAAAAATTAAACCTTGAGCATTTCCTACCTGACATGCTCTATGGCTAGCGCTGTCTGGTCAAACTCTCCCGACTCATCGTACACAACCCACAGCTCCTGCAGGGGTACCTGATGCCCCTCGAGCTCCAGGAGCTCCCGCACGCTGTCCGACGTGAAGGTGCTGACGCGCGACTCGCACAGCAGCGGCTCGCTGCAGCGCACCACCGCCCTCAGAGCCGAGCACTGCACGTCAACCACCTGTTGGAACAGACACCTCTGCACGGACCCTTGCGCTCAGTTGAGGAGCCCAAAATGGTGCATTCAGCCCGTGGGTGTCCCTGTGAAAACAGTTGCCCCCCCACAAACCAATGCACTTTGCACAGTGCAGCAAACTATTCAACTGAAGTGATAACCCCCCAGATTGAGCTGCTCATACCCATGTGTGCAGAACTCCTTCCACGTTACAAACATTGCTCAAGTCCATCATAATACTCTAAAAAAAAGTTACTCCCCTACTCTATTTTTGTTGTTGCTATTTGTTTTAAAATGGGCAAAAGCAGTATAAGCAGACTGAATCAAATAAATTCTTACAGTTACCATGGGCTCCCCTCTGAGACTCATTTTCCAGAGTGCTCGCAAGCAACCCAACACCATTCATCTTCGGGTTTGTCCCAAAGGAAAATATAACTTATCTGCTCTCTATCAATGCTATAATTCAGAAGCAAAAGTATTTTTAAACAGGAGACAGGTGAATTCCAAGACCAAGCAATGAAACAAATCCAAAAATACACATCTGCTTAGTACTTGGTTTCCTAAAATTGTACCATGTGCCACAGCTCTGCAGAGCTGTTTTTGTGCAGTGTCTCATGGAACAGTAGCCTCTTGTGCATGTTGGTATCAGATCATGAGCTCCAACCTTAGGCTTTGAGGTGAAGGAAAAGCACTGGGGCATAAGACACTGAGTGATTCAGAGCAGGGCTCCTTTAAAGACAGCTCTATTGCTCTAGACATCACAGGATTAGGAAAAGGATGCTATTTTCTAGCAGCTTATAAACTTTAAAGATAACTAAGTTGCCTGCTAACAGGGAGGTAACATAATATAATGCTAACTGCAGACAAGTGGCTGTGAGGGTGCGTGCTGCTTACCTCCACCAGCACCTCGAACGCACTGGTGCGCCAGATCGCCTGCCATCCTGATGGCTCCAGGACCTTCTCCAGGTACTCAGCCGTGAATTCTTTCACCTCAGAAGCTTTGCAGTCAGCTAAAAAGAAATTGAAGACAGCACATCTAATAAAATAAACTCTTCCATATTGTTGAAAAAATAAATTGAACCAAGTTAGATCATTCCTGTATCATATCCAAAACTGGACTGTGTCCTGCTCTGCTCATAGCTGTCAGAGCTGTTGCTGTCTCTCAGCATGGGGAGAACTGAGGGATGTCACTAGTTTTACACCTCTGTGAAGGAGTAAGAGATCCCGCCTCAACCTGCCAGGTATCAAGGGTTTCTCGGTGCCTATGGTATTAAGCAGATAAGGTGTCTCAAACTACAGAGTGTTCCTACACACAGGAAGGTGATGTTAGTGAGACTACCTAAAACAAGGCACAGAATCCAGCATTTGCACCTCAGCCTGTCAGTCATTCAGATTTAGTTACACTAAAGCCATTGGCTCCCTGTCCTTCAGCTTGAGCAGCTCAAGCTACGGCAGAATAATCTGACAAGTGATAGTCAAGACTCTAGGCCCTTTCTAGCCCCAATTATTACCTGGATCTTACAGAATTATATAGAATTGCATCTATTTAAACTGGATCATGTTAAAAGTGAGTACAAGAAACATGGGTATGTTTTCTTCATACCAAGAAACTACTTACCCAACATGTAATCCTGGTAAGCTTTAAATCTCTCATAAAACAAAAGATTATCAGTTTGAAAAATATCTGGAAAAAGCACATTCCCATCCGGCACAGTCCTTCCTAAAGCCGTTCCTGGCTTGTCACGACTCCCATAGTCGCTGCAGGCATCGTCATCTTCCTGGGGCACATCTAGGGGAAGGCAGCCCCACAGCGAGTCAGCTCAGCCCCATCATCACCCACTCCCCTCTTCCCAAAGAATTTCCACCCAGCACGAGATCCTCACATCCCCTGGGGAAGGGACAGCTGTTCCCCGTTCCCAAAGGAGTGGACTCTGTAGTTGTTGGTGACT
>JAUBOD010000907.1:1790808-1805373 GCA_032353885.1 Nothura maculosa | reverse complement strand
GAGAAGCAAAGTTCACTGCTCTTTATAGATACAAGGCATTTGAGAAGCCCTGCAGACCATATGATCTATTTTTGACTTCTACAACTTCTACCTTGAATTTGAAGTGCAACACAGCTAGTTTGCAGCCATGTGCAAGATGCAGTGAAAGGAGCAGACTGGACTTTGAGCGCCAAGCTAGCTGACTGTTGGAAAAGCTCGCACAGCACATCCGCTTTTCAGCTGGAGCTTTTCCACTTGCAGAAGCATTTACATGGCTTCCACAGCTGTGAGTTCTAGAAGCTTCACACTAAAGTAAATTCCAGTCAAGCCTATGCTACAGTCATCAGCACTTCAGAAGGGAGGCCCTGGTGTGGTTGAGGCAGGATCCGCATTACACTGTTGTGGCTTTCATCTTCTTACCTCTTCTCCATTCTTGTCAGTGTTCCGGCCAGACCAAAACAGATGGGCACAAGTGCTCACAGCCCGGCACTGGTCTGGCTTCTTAAGCAGCTTAGAGGCTGCCAGTGCACACTGAGTCCTCAACGGTTCGTGGTTCTCCTCACTGAAGCACTTCATCCTTTCAAAGGTCCCAATTATCAAGGTGATTGCAGCCAGCTGTGCTTTTGAATCACTGATTTCATCTTCATATAGAGAGAAGGCCTGCTCAAGGGAGGAGAAAAGAGTCTTGATCACTACTTTAAAGCAACATTAGGAAAAAAAAAAAAAAAAAAAAAGAACACAGTTGCGAGCAACAAAGTGCCTGTAGTGTTATAATCGTTACATAATTCGGGCAGAAGAGATATTTCATAGACACCGCCACAATGAGGTTAAAGGCACAGACTGAGATATGTTTGGTTATACCTACACTTAAGGTAGAACTAGTCCTTACATGTTATAGGAAGAACAAAACTTCTTTAAAAAGATTTTATTAGCAAAGTCCATCATGACATGTGAACACTGCAAGTTTCAGACACCCTCTGAAAAGAGCTTGTGGTCAAGAAAATCAGCCAGACAAGAGGAGCTGGGAAAAGGTCTCAGAATAAAGGAATATTTTATGTTGGGAAAGTACATTCCTCCAGCACTCCAGAACAGACAGAGTAGGAGGCAGCATTGCAACATACCACATGCTGTCAGGCTGAGTATTCAAATCAGTAGCAAAGGAGCTTAAATTCCATAACGGTCTGGGAAGCAAGAACGAAGATCAGGAATTTCTACCCACTAGCATTATCTGTCAATCATTTCAGAGTTTTAATCCCACTAGACAGTTGAAGAAGCTGAAACAAGCCAGATTTAAACTGCAAGAATGACTACAGTGGTTGGACATTCTCACCTGGGACATGAATTCATACGCCACAGTTTCATGATTCTCAAAGCCAATTTCTCCTGCAGCCAGCGCTCCTTGAAGGAAGAGCCGGAGAGGCAGCTCTGCCAGTTCTGCTTTTATCAGAGCACTGATGGTCTGATGAGCAAACGAGAAGATCTTCTGGCATTTCTTTTCCCATTTGTCATCCTGGAGAAAAAAGCCCAAACTTGAAGACTCTTGCTATCAGGAAACCCCATGTTATAGCAAAAGTTGTTACATGCTTCAATCTCGTATTTTGCCTGCTGCCCCAGGTATTCACTGGGGCAGAAGGGGTTGGCCACAAGTACCCCTGCAAGTTTTCTGCCAACTTAGCAGTCTTCACAAAGTACTTCTACTTCCGTTTATGGAAAGCTCATCTGTTTTTCCCTACTAACTCACAGGAAACTTTCTCAGATGTCTACCCTGAGCTGCAGTTACCAGAACCACGCTTAAAACACAAATGAGCAAGAAGAGCCTAACAAGCAGAGCAGTAGAAGAATAAAATTAAAAATAATGGAAAAAAAAAATCAGTAATTTGTTGGAGGATTCACCAGAAGTTTTGAACACTCACTCTAAAGGATTAAAAGCAATTTTCTAATTTCACTACAATACAGAGAAAATATATATTTAAGGTAACTCTCATCAGAAAACATTGCATTGCTCACAGAATTTTTTTTCTTGCATGTGCACTTCTGCAACTGCTATATAAGGTAGCAGAACAGAAACACTTGCTTTGGGAAGTAGTACCAAGGCTTAGCTACAGACATAGAGGCTCATGAAGTTTGGTACTTGGACTTAAATCAGTTTCAAGCCATCATCCACAATATCCTAGTCCTATGGCCTGCATTGAAAGAGACATGCAATGGGACAGCCTATCAAGCAAAAGGGACTGGCCAGTTTCTGCTTCATCATTCCTCAATTGATAAAAGTCCTTCTCAGTACAAGAATCCTTTACATCTCCTTTAGAAGAAGTCAGTCTCCTTACTTAGTCACCAAGTCTTTCTACACTGTTACTGGTGGCAAGATCAAAGGCATCCCAGGAAAGCAAAAAGGAAGCAAAGAAGAGAGAACTCGAACTCAACTCACCACTTTGGAGTTGTCCTTGTAGCGAAAAGCGAGCTGATACGCCGCAAAAACCAACGGCGGCAGCGTAAAACGAATACGCTGGTTGCCACCTGCACCAAAGTGTTTCCGAGCAGTGTTCAAGATCTAAAACAGAAGGGTTAACAGCTCAGAAATCTGGAAAGAGGCATGGCACTTGCAGCCATAATAATCCACATTCTAAATACCAGGAACAAAGACTGAGTCAGTATCAGATAAATTACAACACATTTAGGGACTATTTAAATGTCTATACAATCTGTAACTTTGCCATTTATCCAAAATTACCCCACAGCTGCTTAGTACATAAGTATCAGCAATATTAACAGTACTATGTTAACTACAG
Source organism: Nothura maculosa (assembly GCA_032353885.1). Classification (NCBI taxonomy): domain Eukaryota; kingdom Metazoa; phylum Chordata; class Aves; order Tinamiformes; family Tinamidae; genus Nothura; species Nothura maculosa. The sequence goes on along the minus strand of JAUBOD010000907.1, from coordinate 1,802,605 downwards.
ACTCATCCTGCTGCACCAGCCAGGATCTAAGTTGTCTGAGCTTGCATTTAATAAAAATACCACCCAGAGCTGTGCTTAAGGTGCTATGCTGGTCTGCCTCATGCTTGTCCTCCATTTATGCGGTCTGATATCACTTTGCAATTAAGAAGCAAAAATGGACAGTCAGACAGCTTCATTTCTCAGGCACACTGCGGATGATGACTCAGGAGCCCCTATCCAAGCTTCTGAGTTGTTTGGTTCAAAGCAGTGGTTTGGTTTAAGCAATCTCCAACAGAATCCAGCATCTCCAGCCTGCCTTCAAATCTGTTGAGTTCTGCAGTTTCTAGAACTGGCATTCCAGCTAATTCTAGAATTAGCAGTGATGGCCCAGCTTCCAAATATATTAAATCCTTTTACAGTAAATAATAAAAAACCTGATACTTTGTATTCAGAAACACTGAACCCATACCAGATACTGTTGGTCAGGATCATCTGAACGCAAGAGATGAATAAATCTTCCCACAAGACTTTGCTCATCAGCAAAGTCCTCAGGATCAGGGTCTTCAGCAGGCTGATCTGGTTGATCCTGGATCAGGGTGGATACCAAGTTCATGATAGCATCAACCTGTTAAAGAAAGGCAACATAAGCTCAGTTTAAACTGGATCAGCATATATGAGCCTAGGTTATGAGCCATTATGAAAATCTTTCTAAAAAATCCGTAGTACTGACAGAGCACTAGAAATTCACTAGTTGCTGATGTTTTAAAATTCAATTGCTTCACTCCCCAAAGAAGAGTCCTCTTAGCACACTGGGAACAGAATGACTGTACAAAGGCAACTTATTTCAAAAGACCCATCCAGACTCAGGGCAATAGATTTAGCTTTAGAGAAATCTCATGTCTTTGCCAGCATTAAGGAAAAATAGCCTCTGGTATGAGATTTGGCAAGATACACATGAAAAATATTTAAGGACAAGGGCAGAGGAATCAAGTGGGATATAGCCTGTGCTCATAAGATAGAGGCAGGGGAAGGAGGAAATGCAGAGCATTTCTTACATGAGGTCATTCAATGTTTGTTTTCAAGTCCTCAAACAGTATTTAAGACATCCAGAATCACTACAGAAACTAACTTGCATCATACCTGTTCTTGAGACACAATTTCTGTGTTATAATCCAATACGTTGCTAAGCACGTAACAACTCATGCTCTTCCTGGATTCATAATCAAAGTATTCAAAGAGGGGGTGGAAGTGTTTTAGTTTCAAAACTGTCAGAATATTGTTGTAAGTATCAACAGGAATTTTCAAAAGTCTTGTCAGCTCCTTTGAAACGGCACTGCTTGTTGCAATACTAGACAAAAATATATGGAAGAAGAGTTATTAATTACTTGCTCATGCAGCTTTAGAAGAAAAGCCTTCCTCAACACCAACTGATAAACACCATAACACCTAAACTACTTGCTTCCAGATAGGAAATACAGTATCAAACAAATCACATCTTGCTTTCTGGGGTGTGTGTATAGTTGCAGACATCAGAAGCAGAGACTGTAGCTACCAACAGAGCAAAAGGAAAACTGCCTCATGCTTTAAGGAATGAATGACTACACAGAGTTGGGCATATACATTGTGTACACACCTGTATAGCTCTCAGTGAGGTTTATGCACAGATCAATGTCTAGGTTAATCAGGCCCTTCCCACTGTCACCTATCACAGTCCTCTGTAGCTCAAAGCAGGACCAATAATCTCACATTTCATCATATTTTGCAAGGCAGCAAGGAGACATGCTTTACAGCACACTAGCCAAGAGTTTAAGGTCAGAATATTAACAACTATTCCAGAAAGAATGCAAGATGCATTTACTTACTGCTCCAGATTCAGTTTATTGAATATTTCCACAGTTGTTTCCAACACCTTATCAACATAGTCAACACGATCCGGGTAGCATTTCATAGCCAAGTTGATGAGAGAAACTTGCAAAGATACCACATCCTCCGAGGGCATATCTTGGCGAGACTGAAATTTAAGGAAGCACCAAGTTATTTAAAAAAAAATAGAAAACAAACCCATAATTTGAAAGACAGGAAAAAAGGGACAAAAGAAAGAGTGGCTCACAAAAATACCCCACATACAAAGATATCCCACATACCTGTATAACAGTAGCAACCTGCTGCGAAAAGATGTCAAAAAGTTTGATATCCGCTGGGATGCCTGGTCCATCTTCACGATGTGCAAATAAAGCTAACCTAGCAATATAGAAAGCAGAGCTCAGTCAGCCTAGTTTTACTGCCAGATACAAATCATTAAACCAGCAGGAAAAAAAAAAAAAAAAAGGTAAGATTTCATCCCAATACCCATATTTAACATTAGCAGTTTTCAACAGGACCTCTGTGAGAAACAGAATCTTTTGGGAGAACTGGCAGGAAGCTCGTCATGAACTAGGTACTTCACTTCCAATTAGCTTCTTGCTCTTCTACGAAAGGCGTATGTTATGTTCTCCAATTAAAATCAAAAGATAAACTACCCTAGATCCATGATTAGTCATTAATATATTCAAGCTCAAACAATATACCTATGACTGAAATGGCTGACAGAACAGATCACAATTGTTGCTTTTACTCTGAAACATGAAATTCAAACCTAAATAGCTTGTAAACAGATTAAGTTAGGAAATAAATGTCATCAGTCCTTGAAGTAGAATCCACTGATATTTGCAAAAGCAGAATCCAGACAGCAGAAACTACTGAAATGATAGCAATCATTCTTCAGCTTAAGTTATAGTGACAAAAAAAAAAATACAGGGTAAGAGTGAAGTTAAATACTACAAAAAAATAAATAAATAAATAAATAAAGCTTCCAACACTAAAAAGACATTGATTGCTTTGTGCAGCCAATTTCCACCCCCTTGGTCACTCACCTATCAATTAAAGCAATTATTATATTTTTCACATTCACATTTTGGTGCAGCTCAGCACAGGCTCTGAGAAACGGGTTCAGGGTCTGGAGATGAAATTCATCTGGGAAAACCTAAAGTTTTAGATCAATAGTTATTAATTTATACATCAAATTTGTCCATTGTTACATAGCAGTAAAATGCAAGAGTCATGGTAATGCAGACAGCCACACAAATACAGCCTGTCATGGGTTTTCAGGGCTCCCTGGCTAACTTTGACTGGTAAGTGTATGAAATGAGATGCAAGACAAACAGTTAACTTGATGCTCCAGCTACCTACTACTCCCAGTGCACACTGCAGTCCCAGCTGCTCATAGAGCTTACAAGCTTCTGCAACAAGAGGGCACAATGGATGCATCTCCACCCTGCCCACCAAGTGAAAAACAGTGTGGGTCAAGCCAATACACTGGAGATATATTGAAGAAATCCTCCAGTTTCTCGTATGAGGAAGTGGTGAGGGTAGCCCGAGTCTCACCAGAAGCACAGGAGAGCAAGGATCCCAGTGCTCAAAAGCATCTCTGCATTTAAATCTAAGCAGCTTACCTGTATGATGCATTCCATGAGGTACTCCTGAGCTAAAGCATCTCTACAATTTACAACCTGCTCCAGTATTCCCGGTAGAACAATCTGGAATAGAAAGAAATCTTGTAGTGCTTTTAGATTCACTATGTTTATATTGTCACATACCTTGAATTCAATACAGCAATATGCTAAGGTTTTTCATATTACATAAAGACTTTCTGATTAATAGTTCTCAAGCTCAGCAGTTCCAGCCTTCAGGAACTTTTGCTGCTTGCAGGCACTAAGACATCTAGAACACTAACTTTACAGCATGTGCCACTGCTCAGTGTCTCAGGGACACTGCTCAAAACCATCAGTATTACAGGAGCTTACAGGAGACAGTTCAGATTTCTGGATATTTGTTTTAACTGTCAATTGGCTTCAGGAAGTGCAAGTTCATTAAAACTGTAAAGTTATCGCAGTACACTGTACACATACAAACATAAAAAACTAGTTGATAAGTAACAGTGTTGATCAGGACAGAAAATAACAAAATTCCAAGTAAATGCTGCAGACATTTGCAGGAGGTAGTACCTTCAGCCTCAACATTTTATGCAGCTTCATTAACATTTAAAACTTCCTCAGGTGAAGAGGGGTACTAGAAGCACTAGGCTTATTCAGTTTTTAGTAAGACTGTAGCACTTCCTGAGCTGCTCACCTTAAATTCTAAACAGGTTTTATTTTCTATAAAAAAAAGGGAAAAGAAGTATAGATATCCTACCTGCTTATATCGCTCCACATTAACACCTTCCAACTGACTGAGGCGAACCAGGTTTGTTCCTACAAGGATTCTCAGTTCCTGCCTTTCTCGCTCCCTTTTCTCTCTGTCCCGACTATGGCCCTGGTGTTGCATCCTCACCCAAAGTTTGTTCATCTCAGCAAAATTCAGCAGCACAAAATCCATGGAATCACTGATGTCTCCGGTGGTTTCTTCACTGAAATAAAGAACAGGTTAGGAACAAGAGCAGCTTCCAAAGACATGTTTTTTTATCCACTTGTAAACATTCAATTTTTAGGAATTGAAAAAGGGTTAAGGGGAAGTGCATAGTAGTGGGTGGGTTTAAGAGTTAACTTGGGTTTAAGGAAGGTTCTCATCCTCACTATATACAATGAGCATAAAGAATCTTAGTACTGGAAGACTTCACAGTCCATACACAAAACACTGGTCAAGTCTAAGGAGTTCTGACTTTAACCCACAGATCTACTTCTTTCAAACCTGACGTAATACAGAAAGAAAAAGGACTCTCTAGAAAACAATCATCTTAAAAATTCAGGCTGGTTTTTCTTACTCTGTTTGTTCCCCTTCATCCGGCAAGATGTTTCTGGTGCACTGCAGGAGATAGTTTCGAAGAAACAGGCCTCTCAGAGGATGCTGTACTCCACGGCACATCTCCACCAGGTCTTTCAAGATATCTTTCCTGGACTGCGGAAATGACTTGACATAGACAACACCTACTGTTATCAGGAGATATCTGCAAAAGGCAGAATCAAATAACACATTTGTATTGTAACATAATAATACAATAGCACATTTGAAGGCAACTGCCCACTTCTCATATTCTGATTACTACCAGACCATGGGAAGTTAAGTATCATCTAAGCCCCATTATTTGTTTAGACATTTAGTTAGCTTTTAATGCCTGCTATTAGAGCAAGAGCTGAAGTGCTTCGATCTCCATCACAAAACAAAAAAACCCCAGACATTATAGAAAGAAAGCTGACATCTATAGCTGTGATCTTGTGCCAGATCTCACGCGTTTCATAAGACTTCACTCAAGGTTTGCAGAGGTTTTATTTACAGTTACAAAATGAAGTTTCACTATCATGCAAGAAGGCAGAATCAAGCATCATCAGACTCCGAGTCTGGTCAGTATTCACCAACTTGCAAAGAAATCCCCTTAAAAATATACACACTTACAGTCTTGGAATAATATTTCCAGCATACTGTACTAGCTCATAAAGGTCTGCCACTTTCCTTCCTTTGGCAAATTCATCTGTCAGGTAAACTTCCAGGTAGTGTAGTTCATCTGAAATGGCCATGTCTTCCTCTTGGTTAAGGATTTTAAGTCACAGTGTCTACAGATTGAGCCCACAATTTATTCACTCACACCAAGAAAGAAAGATTCTGCTCCAAACATAAGCCCAAGCTTTGAAACCAAGCATGAACAGGTAGTACTTAGAAAGTAATCAGCACTCCAAATGAAGTTTCACCCTCGTCAGTTGTTTCTCAAAAGGGACAAGAAAACAAGCTAAAAGCCATAAAGTAGCAACCAAAGCATGATGGTACAGAGTGTCTGAAGTACATATTGTATGTCCAGAGAACACCTGAACCTCAAAATCTTCCTCAAATATCACAACAGGGACCAATGTGTACACTAAAACATTGACTTATACTCTCATACAGTACATCCAGAAAACTAGATATTGAGAAGAATTCTAGTAAATATTCAAGGCCAAGGAGATGTTGATTTGTTGTTCTCCTCCCTCCCCTTCCCCAAAAAAGCATTCCCTAAGCACATCATCATTTCAATCATTTCTCTAATCTTGAAAGGATACAGAGCTCGTAATAGCTCTTTGGAGATAACATGGAGGTCCGGAGCTCCCCAAGCATGTTGGAAGCATGTTTCAGAGCATCCATGAGCTTGTTTTTATCCTTTGGGAAGAAAAAAGTAATCTATAAGTAATGCTAGGCAACTACAATATCTTCACAAAATACACTTGCTTTCAAAATAATCCATGAGTGGTGTTTTTATTTTGTTTTTTTAAAACTAGCTTAAGAATCAGGGAAGCTAAACTAAATCACACCACTCTGACTGAACTACCTGGTTTGCACAACATTGCTCACCCTAAGTGGGACATTATAACTGAAGATAGTAAGATGACACACAGTTTTAGCTTAAAAAGTTAGAGCTACAGAAACAAATTGCAGTACAATAGTATAGAGCACCCATAGACTTGGCTTATGTAGAAACTCCCACTCACCACTGATTTTATTCAGCAAATAAAATCAAATTAAGTTTTTCTTCACCTGGTCATCTCCCTTACATCCTCCAGGGACGAAATGTGAGGGCCACTAAGAATGAGTGCAAGACTTCTCTTTTCCCCTCTCCTCCTCACCTAACACTTTCCTGAAAGCCAGTTTGTTAGGCTATATCTAATAAAAGATCATATAGTTATGTAGTACCACAGGTTTAAGAAATTTCTGATCTATCTATTTATATTTGTTTAAACTCGACATAAATGAAGAAACCCGCAGAGCCTTCCTAACAGAAGCCACATCAGTGAAAAATCTCCTTGCAATTTAGAATCAGAAGAGAAGTTAACTTTGCTGCTACTGTTATTTGGCTGCAAATTAGTCTAGGCACATGAGAATATATAGGAATATTTCTTTTTTTCATCACAATTTTAAGTAGTCCTCTAAATTAAAACAGCCTTCCCAAATTCAAGAAAGCAGCACACTGGCTTACCTGCACTGGCTACAATTTGAAGCACTTTGGCTTCAAATTCTCAAATTTGGCTTTTGCCTGCAACAGGAGCCTTTGACACTTTGCATCACTGAAAAATCCACACATTAAGCTACAACTTATCTCTATAAAGTATATCCTGGTTCAATAATGCACTCGCAGTCTCTGGTTCACACAAAAAAAAAAAGACTACAAGAGAAGTGCATAAGTATGCTAGAGGCAGATAAGAATGGCTTCATATCACATAACTCCCCACTAAACGAGTTCAGAGCAGTAACTTCTTGAAGAAAGATGGCAGGCTTAATTTCAGTTTAGGCTTACTCTAGTGTGAAGTAGGGAGCCACTTTTATGCTTCAGTCTGTCAAATATGGTACAAAAAAAATCACGAAGTAACATGAAAAGAACACTCATGGTTCATTCCAATTGAGCAGCTACTTTATTTGTAAAACTTCTGCCACAAAGATCCATAAAGGGTTAAGTTTCCTCACAGCAGAGGAGATTAGTATTGACTTGCTGGTTTGCTCGTAGCAGATAAAGAATTTCACTGCATTTGGAAAAGCCACATTCTTACCAAGCATCGCTTCATCTGGAAAGACTGCACCTTCACAGCCTGAATGGCTTCATCCAGGAGTTTTTCCTGCTCATCCTGAGGAGATTGCTGTGTTGTTGGCTGGAAGAAAAGACCTTGATGTCAGTTATTCTTAAGAAGCTGTCAGACTTGCTCAAACCGAGTCTCCATAGTTCAGAGCACAGAGCCTCTACAACACAATTCATATATGCAAACTTAGCCATATAGACCCGATAGCATCAGTACATTTGTTTTTTAACTCATATACAGGATGTAAGAGTCTTCTGTTCACCTGCACATAAATTTGAATCAGAAGCTTGTCACTTGCTGCAGACAAAGCACAGTAAGTATCTAATAAAATCCATTCCTATAGGCCTGCCCCATACTACTTTTCAGACCAAGACCATCACTTCCTACTCTTTGTGAAGGTGATGAATCCCTGCTCTCTAAGAAATGCTTTAGCTTATGTCAGCATTCTTCCCTAAAACTGTAATAATACCACAGTGATCCTAATTTCAGCTAGGGATATATGGCATTTTTCAATTCTGCTTTTAAAAATAAACAGGTAAGGGAGAATGTTTCTGGCTCTCGAACAGGGAAAAGATGGGTTATGGGGAGACTGAGCATCAGTGCTGTTTTGTTTCTCAAAGAGCAAAGCCACAAGACAGAATATGATCAACTTCTCCCTTCTCTTCCAAAACTGGTGGGTCAAGAATCAGTGTGAAGTGTCCTGCAAGAAAAAGCCTGAGGTGACTGGCAAGGCATAACCAGGCTGACAGCTCCTCCCAGAGCTGCAGGGAAAGCCTCGGAGCACAGGGGCTGCAGCCAGACACCCTTCCAGCACTCACCGATCCCAGGCTATTGGCCAGCTGCAGAGCCACAAAACCCTAACGAAGAGAAGCTTCAGATAAGCAAAGCACAGCACAAACAGGGCTCTTTTTCTGCAAGGTAAAAATAACTTGCCAGGACATAGAAAAGTGAAGACGACAGACAGCTTTTTTTCCCCCCTATCCCCATTGCCTGCCTTCCTCTCACCTCTCCTCAGAGAGAAGCATCCAAGGCCTTCTCCACAAACAACTCTCATTCATTTGTCTTTTCAAGCATCACCCCATTTTACCACACACATTAAAACTCACTGCTTACAGCCATGCAGCTGTAATGAATCCTCACTACTGCAGCTACCCCTTGCCCTCTACCAGGGAGAGGCTTGTCTAAACTGCTCTCTTCAGCCTGCAAGTTAGATCAGTCTGCAAGTTTTCTTCCAAGAGGTCTCAAACCTGCTTCACTCCAAACAACCCCCAAGTCCCTCCTTGTGTCTTCAGCAGCTCCTACTGTGCTTGTCAGAACACCTATTGCTCCCCACCAGGAGCTACCCTTCCTGCCAGCTCCTTACAGGGAAAGGCACCAACCACCTACTGCTTAGGCACAGTCTAAGATCTCGCTAGAGCCTCTCAGGCTCTCCCAGACCTGCATCTTGTTTTCAGGTAGCAACTCAGCATTGACCTTGTGTCTCAATTGCATCTTTCCAAGTCTTAACAAATACTGTTTATGTACTCAGCAATTCCTGCAGCAGAATGGCCAAGGAAGGATCTCTCCATTCTCCCTCATCTGCTATTTCTCTGGGTTCTTGCTCTGTAACCAGGACCTCTAAGCAAAGTCCCAGCAATAATCTCTGCTTGTTCTCTATAATACACTTCTACCTATGGAAAACCCAGTTCCCTTCCACACTGTCCTTGCCTTGATCAGGTCCAGGTAAGTGGTAGAAACTCTCCTTGTAGCGGCTTTCATCACTCACCTATGCAAAACCAAGGGTAGCCTGACCTAACACTAACCCTGCTACAAGCAGGAGGTTATGAGACAGAAGCACTGGTTAGAAAGGGCCTCTATGACAGCGCACCTTGCCAATATTCAAATCGTGCACAATAACTAAACAATCAGATTTTAGTCTTGGCAACAGAAGAGTTATCTGTGCCAATTAACATGGTTGCATCTCTTACAAAGCTCTCTCTCTATAATTAACTATCAAAAGTGCAAGAAATCCAGAGGCTCATTGAAGCATAAGGCAAAAGCCATAACACTGCAGCAGTATCCATGGCTAACTGGATCTATTTTCCAGACAATTGAATAACTACAAACTCTAAAAAATCTCCAACAGTAAAGCAAGCATTTTCAGTCAATAAAGCTCTGCTGTATCTGTGAATTTTACTCCACAAGAGGTCTGACTTAAGAAACTGACAGTGCAAGGACTAGTCTGTAACTGCCAGCATCACAACACCATTTAATTCAATAGCTCAATGATGGCTATGACAGAGAGCTTGTCACCAACGCTGCAGTCTCCTGAATTCATACTAGGGCTTGGGAAAAAAAAAAAGAAGACAGACATTACTAACAAAATGGTTACTGCCATTTGCTCTAACCACTTCAGATACTGCTGTATTGGAACACAGCTGCTAACAGTGGAACGACATGTAACCCTCACTGCAGCCTTGGAAGTGCCACATGCCCAGCTTAGGCAGGTACCTTGCCCAGCTCAAGTACCATGTAGCACTGGGGCAGGCTGCAAAGCTCTTATTTACTTTCCAGTTTGCAAAGCCCCAATTCGTCAACTTACCCCTTCCTTCCAGCCTGCTGCAGCAACCACAGAGCTACATGGATGGTCTGTACCCGAGCGGGCTGCTAGCAAGTCCCAGGCACACACACATCCTGAGCCACATGCCTGAGGTTTGAGGAAGTATCACAAAAGCTTAACTGCCTTTGCTGCAAGCAGCACACAAGAGCCCTCAACTGTCGGGAGCACATCCAATAAAGAACAAGCTACTGCATCAACACGAGCTAAGCATTTCAGTCTAAATGGCTATGCTCATCTCTAGAAAGGTCTGAGCTACCTCCGTTAGATGGATAAGAATCAATGAAGAAAGAAAGGACAGATCAAGTGAACAAGGCAGTTTTCTTTCTCTGACCTTTTTTCCCCACCCCCTCATTTTGAAGCCACACGGAAAACAGCGAGGACTAGGGAATGAGAGAACTGCTTTCTCAGCAACATTCCCCACTCTGCCCTTATCTACCTCTGAAGAAAGAGCCACCTTCCCTTGCTACATCCACACTGCAGAGGCCACTGCAGAGTGCAGCTGAACTGAGCTCGTCCAGAACCCTTAGGGCTCCTCCTGCCAGCTGAAGGCCAGGGGGACACAGGCTGTGTGGGGAGCAGGGAGACGGGTATCACTAACAAGGCAGTTAATATTTTTGCCACCTAACAAAGACAAGAGGCTACCTAGAGAAGTAAACCAGGAGAACTGCCAGCCTGTGGATGAAGCCGGATACACACTGGTCTTTGCTGCAAACTTCACTGAGCTCCCTGGCACTAATAGAAATACACGTTTTACACCACGAGGTGCTACTCTACAATACAGACAGTAGCTCCAAGGCTTCTTTTATGTCCGAGAAAAGACACAAAATAAACCAAACAAGAGGAAATGATCTTCATATGTTCAACCTGGGGCACCCGTGCCACTAAGGACTGAGACATGAATAAGAATCCAGGGAATGGGCTTTTACTTTGGAGATGACCAAGAAATCACAGGAAAAAAAAAAAGACAAGCAAGGGAAAACCTCTGCAGTTAAAGTACATTTAAACATTCTGCTTCAAGGCCTAAATCAAGCTTAGCCACTGGAAACAGCAATGGAACGAAATTTATTAGAAGAAATTACCCCATACTTAGTATCTAGAGATTTATGAGCCTCTGAATCATCTGCCATCAGCTCTGATCACAAAGAGGACATGAGACCAGGCAGGTCTCAGGTCTGTAGAAACTGCTCCACAAATAAAAAATAAGAAAAAAAGAAAAAGAAAAAGAAAAAAATAGTTTCATCATCCTCTATGATGACCATGAAGCACTGACATTGGGATGGGGGGAGAGGCGCCTGCTCTCTGTGTCCCCCGAACTTTCCCCATCACCCAGTTAAACCTTCTCACTTGTTTTCAAGCCGCGCTGCAGATTAAGCCCATCCCAAGAGCGAGCTTTGGAGGACGAGCCAGGCCGCAGGGCCGGCCTATCCGGGCTGGGCCTCCCGGTGCAGGCGCCGCCAGGAGGGATCCCGCTCCCGGCCGGGCCGGAGCAGCCGCAGCTCCGAGCGAGTCACCTGACAAAGGCGGCCGACATGGAAACGCGGCGTCCCCTTCCCGCCGCCCGCCGGGAAACGCTCCCGAGCGGGAGCTGCCGCGGCGGCACCGGCGGCACCGGCCCCTGCCCCGGGGCACCGCGGCCGGAGCGGGGGGG
>JAUBOD010000907.1:1758106-1768377 GCA_032353885.1 Nothura maculosa | reverse complement strand
CAAAGCTCCCAACAACCAAAACTCATTCCAAACGCCTACAGCTTTTAAAAACAATGTTTAAAATCAATTCTATAATCCCAGACCAACTCTATCCCGGTCTCATGGGTTCTCCCCCTCACTGTCCTCTGTAATTGAGAAGTGGCTACGAACTGATGCCTAGAAACTGATGCCACTGCACTTGCAAACAGAGCAACCATTATTTGATTTGAGGAGTGGACAATGTTCATAAGAGTTCATAAACTTGTTAAGAACAACTTAGAGGTCTAAGGACATATATTTCTTTCCACAGGGGCTCAATTCAGTCACATTCCTAACGCCATTACAGAAGCTGAATTTTCTTTAACAGTAGTAATCTATTCATAAGTATTGGAGGATTTTCTGACCACTTTAGGTGCATCATATAAACTTGCGAGACTTTTTGAACTTTGGTCTCTGCTTCAAGAGGTTTACTGTTCAAAGATTACATTGCTAAGCTGTAATGATGAGCTAAGCACTAATGAAATGAAATCCTGAATTCTAGATGTGATAAATCAGTGGGAGAACTCCAGGATCTACTACTACACCAAGAAAATGCCAAGAATAATAAATCAAAACCAACCTCCACAAGGATTTCCAGTAGACTCCCCTTCTTCCAGGGAACAATGCCTTTGAGAATAAAATCCACTACTTTTGAGTTTTTTAGTATTTCTCCCATAAACGTAATAACTTTATCCAGCATATCAACCCTTTTCTCTATCTTTGTCAGCCTCTCCTTATGCTTTGAGGCATCTAGCTGGACAACTTTCATCAGTTTCAACACTTCTGAGCAGATGCTCTGGATATCAGCCTGCTGCGTAGCGTCCGATAGCTTTAGGACATTTTTCATTGCATCAGTGTCATCAGGAGCTGCTCGGGATAATGTTAGCTTGTTAATGTCTTTTTCTATATCATCAATGCCTTTGTAAACTCGCTGCAGCTTGCCTGTCAGGTCTTCCTGGAAATGCAACAATTTGTCCACTTTTTCATTCAACAGATTCAGCTTTTTGTCCATCATGCTTAAATTGTTCACTTTGGGAGGCTGTAACGTAGTCGGGGCTTTTCCCTCCGCAGGCTCCAAGCTACTCGCAGACATTCTGTCCAGGCAGCAGGATATCGGCTTCTCATTAATCACAAACTAGACGACAAGTCCAAAAAGTCATCTTCTCAGCTAGCCCTTCACCAAACAGCCTCACTTATGGGAGATGCTAGAGCACGTCATTAGATAGCTACTGCACAAAATACTTATTTTTGTGCTATCTACTGCATGCTATAGATGGTGGAGCTCATTCGGCACCAGACTGTATTTTCTTGGGCCTCCCTGACGTCACAAAACCATTTAAAATTCTTTCTCAAGTGGTTGTTGAAAGGCCAGCAGCTCTGCCAGCAATGCCTGTGCAAAGCACTACAGGCAGCTTAGTTTTCAGCACCAGTTTCAGCTCTGCACTAGAGAAAAGAATGTGCCAGAAGGTTTCTTTTTGTTACATATGAAAATTGTGAAAGTAAATTTGATAAAATTTGATGGCCTAGTGCAAGGCTCATAAGAATTCAGCATTGCAGCACGGACACAGAACACCCAGCATAGCCACAGGCCGTGCTCTTTAGCTTGGCTGGCACTTGAATTTTAAAAATAGAGCACAATGACAAGGATCTGAAATGTGCATCTAGCACCAGCATGTCTTTGTCAACTGAAACTTCTAAAATTAAATCTTTCTCCCAGGCTACAAAACATAAATTCCTCTTCATGAGGGCCCAGCATAATTACTTCAACTATTTTCAACAAGATTATTAAATAAAGCCTATATAAAAAGAAATCATCAACTCAATTTCCCTTCTGAAGTACATTAGTGTGTGCAGTACATGAGTTACACTCACTAGAGAGGAGAGAGACAGCCAGCCTTCCCTTGCACAGCTCCCTGCAGCAAGCGGAGCGCTGTGAGCACAGACACTTGGATATTCATCAATTTACTCGGCTCCAAATGTGCTGTTGGTGGCAGGAGCCTGTATGGGAGCCTGGTTCTTCCACACCCCTTTTCCTTGTTACTCATAGGCAGAATAGGAGGAAAAGGCCCTGTGGAAATCCCACTGTCCATATGTGACAGGGCAATCAAATCCTATCAAAATGACAGGCTGTGGGATGCAGAGCATCCCTTGGCCTCCAACTCCTTCCTCTCACATTTTTTTCAAAAGGAGTGCAGTGGAAAAAGTTTAATTGGAAAGGAACTCACGTACTAGATAGGAAGTAGTAGATATAAAAACACTCCCCTTAGATGCAGGAGAGAGTCAGTAGTTGAAGTATTAGCATTCCCTCCCAAGAAGATAAATTGCTCTTTTACAGAAGCAAGAGAGGAAAGTATCTTTATGATAAAACCCACACTTTGATGTGTCTGCCAAGGCCACTAAATGATTTTTGCTGACCCGGGGATCCTATGAAATTTGGAGGTCACTGGTTTTATCCTAGTGGCTTAGGATAATAACGCATAAGTTTTATGCATCAGCTCCATCAGCAAATAGTTGAAATTCTCCCCTTCCTTATATCATTTAATACCTCACAGATCAGAGAGCTTTGATTATATAGAAGATATTTACAGGTAGAACAGAAATAATACCTCAGCTGCACAAGTTTCAGAGCCACTTGCCAGCATTACAACTATTTGCCAGTTTTAGTTTATGTAAAGAAACTCACGTTTTGGCTACATTGAAAGAAGTTAAAAAGAGACAAAAGAATTTCTGAAAGGCAATAGCGGGAATGAAAAGTTGCAGAGCAAACTCGAATTCAAATGTGCAAAATCCAGGAACCATTTCTGTTCTGTTAGCAATAAACTGGTCCACTTACCATTCATGCTTAAAGTGAAACGTATAATATCTGTTGTTTATGAGGTGAATTTTTCTTCTTCAACAGAAAATCAGGTATTTAATGCTAGTAAAAATGATCAACAGAAGGAGGCAGTATCCTCACCATTCAAACGTTTGATTTAACAATACTGCAAGAAATCCCTTTCTTTTGAAAAGGAAAAATAAGATTTGGAAAAAATTATTCCACTAACATCAGCTTAATTCCTAGGACAACTGGCAAGTTATTTTATGAAATCATCTATAGTCCTTTCTTATAACATTACTTGAAACCTACTGTGCACCCATAGGCACCTCCAAAATTATCAGAAGGATGAAGGACAGAGGAAGGAGGATTTACCTGACCCATAAAGGGAAATTTTAAATGTCTGTCACAAAGCTCAGATCAGCTTTCCTCTCCTCTCTATCTTTAAGCTTCCTCCTCTTCTTCCTCCCCTTTTTGAGCTATTGGTAAAAGTACAAAAATAAAAAATTACCCGGTAAACCTATTTTGTCTTCAGGATGATGATATGTTCAAGTATTGGCAAAAATCTTCTATTCCTTTTGTTCTAAAGTACAAAGGAAGGTATTTTTTATTCAGAACATTGATTTAGTGCCTAATATTTTCATCTCGCTTCAGCAGCCAGATGAGTGTATTCGGTTTCACTGACAATCTTTTTATTTTTCATTTAAAAAAAAAGGGAGAAAAAAAACCCCACTAAATTGCCTATCACAGTAAACCCATACTCACACACTGTAAGAAAATGCAGTTATTATAAGAAATGGAATTGCCTATAAAATTCACTTTTTCATTGTGAGGGTCTATTGCTTATAATGGGCTTTTACAAAATGTCATTAGATTATACTGCTACATATGCTGCTTCAACTCTAATACCCCTCAAAATTACATCTGAAAAACTTCAAGTGTTACAGGAGTAATGAATTCCAAGAGTAACAAATCCAGCAAGTTCTGCAGGACTTCCAGGCACTACAGAGCTCTATTCTAATAAACTATGTGGCCACGAGACCTTCACAACCGCAGCCTGGACGCAATAGGGATAATCTTTCTGGCAATAACTGATCAGCTTTTGGTACGTACTCATTTCTTGTGAGCAACAACCAATGGGTGTCATGGTCTGGAGCTTGTAGGCAACTGCTTCCCCTTCGGCAAGGGCTGCACTGAAACAAATATCCAGGAAACTTTAAAGACATTTCCAAGCTATCAATGTCTCAGAATCAGCACAGAAAAGGAATACGAATGTTGGAGAACAAGAAGCGCAAGTGACCTTGAGCTGGTGAGGCCAAAGAGACTTCTGTTTTCAAGGGGGAAAATGAGTCTTCATTCCATTTTGGCACACATATACCCTCGGTTAAATGAGAGCTATCAAAAAACAGGAGAGAAATTCCCATTTGACACAGCGGGGTTTAAGAATCTGTGATGTGACAGCTGAGTTCTGATGTCTCCTCGCTAGCTCTGACCAAAGGAAGGAGAGAAGATGCGTCACAGGAACAAAGATGGGGCAATGGGAAAAGCAACAAAAATCTACAGCACATACTAAAGTGACAGCCGAGGCTTATATCCCAAACAAGAAATGTCACAGAGGTTAAGACCAGCTGCTCACACAGATCATTTCATTACATTAGTGCACTGCTTCCAACAACAGAGGAGAATTGGAGATGGCTTAAAGTATGTAGGTAGATAAAAATTAACCTTTAAAAAGGCCTAAGCCCAAATCTTTCCAGAGAGTTTGGAGAATTGGGAGAAGTCTGCAGTGCCTGCGCTTAACAGGTCTAAGGCAAGAAAGAATTAAATGGGATGAGTATTAGGAGCTTACAAAAGCTAGAGCAGTGGATAAAGCTCAAACGAAGCCAGCCACGTCGGCTAAATACATCTCGGGCGTAAAATATTAAGAAAAATCATTTACATATTTCCAAAGCAGCTGGCAGATTTTTCAAATTATGTTGACAATTTACTTATCTCACAGCTAGTTACTTCAGCTCACGAGCACGCATCTCAATTACTCCCAACAAATGAAGTAGCAGGTATCTAAACTTTAGAAAAATGGAGCTTTACCAATGGGTAATTTCTCAGCACCAGCCTGTAGAAAAACCAAAGATAATAAATCATCTTCACTGAGTAACGGTGCAGCAAGAGACATCAATTCTTATGATAAATGGCAAGTATTCAAAACTGCATCAGCTTTAATTTAAAGCAATAATCTCCAAGGATAGAACTATGCCTTAGTTCTGTTTATGAGAACTGAGAACTACGCCTCACTGCAATAGCTGGATTTCCTACTTGAGCAGATAGAAGATATCCCTCTGCCATACTTGGCCATGCACGAGGAACTGGTCCTTATCTCCTCTGGAAGGCCAAGAATCTGACATTTAATTCCTTGCTTGTGGCAGTTGTTGGTCAAATCCACCTGCACAGTGAAAGAGTCAATAGGGAACTAGCAGATTCCCCAAGCAACCCTGGCATAATATATTTAAATTGCCTTGTACACAAGTCTGACTTTACTGTAACATCCTATCAATCAATTATCACATCTTAACAACCAATATATAAACATCTTTCTATGTATAGTGATGGAAAACTGTTGATACAGTAAGCTACAAAACACTTTCCTGTTAGTGCTGACCTTCCCCTCCACTCCTTTTATATTCCTTTTCACATATCTGAATCCAATACAACCCTCCTAGGCACTGGCCCAGCTAAGGAGAGGTTAATGAATCCGGGATCATGTGTAATATTTTTAATGCATCTCTGTCAAGCAGCTGACAGCAGACAGCTCAACAGATCAATGGTAACATTTCATTTACATCAAAGTGATGAGATTTCTAGATAATACTGTTTACCATTTGCCCACATGGCTTAACAAGGATCTTTAAATCCTTCTTCCAGGTTACTCTGCCTCTTGGGAAGCCAAAAGAGCACCTGTTGCCTGCTCACATTTACCCGCCTGACCCCGGGGTTTGTGCTCACCACCAAGCCTGCTAGCCACAGAACTCCCTCTAGAAACTGCTCATATCTTGACTTTGCATCTTTTCCAGCTATTTATTCACTTCCCTAAACGGCTAGAGAAATATTTTACCATGAGAAAACTCTAAAGAGATGGCAGCTAATGATAATATTTCTCTGGTGTGGTGGCAGCTCTTCACCCCTTGCTCCATTCCACAGTATCTGCCTGCAATGTGCTCTCCTCTGGACCCAGAGGACAACTCATGCTGCTGGCTCTGCTTTCTTTGCAGCTCAGGGACATGTATCCCACACTGCCAGGCCCCAGCAAAGCCGGCCTGATCCAAAAGGGCAGCCACAAAAGCTGCCCATGGATTTGAGAAGCAAACTGCATGGCCTTCTGTTTGCAAGGTGCTTTTGATTCTCACTATTGGAGCTCAGCAGAGAATTCAGTGGCAGTTTTACAGCTGCCAAAAGCAGTTGTGCCTCTGTGTCAGTTTGCTCGGGTGCAAATAATTGCAAGGCAGCAGGCAGCCCACTGCAATGCAGAAGAGTAACCTTGGCTGTGCAGTAGAGACAATAAGAATAAAACCAATAAAAGCAACCCCTTGACAGTAAAACAATGACAGGGGCCTCTGAATATATCTCTGTTGCATAAGAAAAGGTTATTTCTAGTCAGTCGACTTTTCAGATATAATCCAGAGTTCACTCCAAAGTGCTTGGAAACCAGGACAATCATTCCTGCTGACTTTAAAATTCCCTGGCTTCAAATCGGAGCGCTCAGACAAGTCTGCTTTGCCAGCCACATTGTATTGTTTCAGAAGATGGAAAGACACCAAATAGCACCGTGTTTTCTGCTAGTTTTTGTTTCTTTCTAGTTTGGAAGATCTTCATTTCAGATCAAGTTCAAAAAATTACCATAAAAATTCACATAGAGCTGTAACAACTCACTAATTTGTGGCAGCAATTTCCATTTTCAGCTCTTTCAATACCAAAATGGATATTTGCTTTCAGAGTATATCCAATGTCTATCTGTGCTACTCCACTCACTTTTCTGAAGTTGACAGGCAATAGCACCCTGCCACTGGCTGCTCTTCTGCCCTAGTTCCTGACTGCAATCACCTGCAACGAGGTTTTACATTGCACTAAGTGTGCACAGGTATCTCACATTGGAAAGCAAAACACAGGAGTTCCACAAACCAGGAAATCTGTTTCTGAGGCACAGACCACCCTGGAATTAAGTGAAGGAGGCAGTTGGGTACAGCCACATGAGGGGCGAGTTCACCCACAACAGCCTCCAGCAGCTCTCACATTTCCCCGGCTGCCTCCACACACCTTTGGGAACTCTCCCCAGGGACTCCCAGGAACACCTGGTGCTGCTGATTCCGGCCTCGTGCAAGCTGGAGACCCACATGCTGAATTCCCTTTCCCTCATATTTCCCCCTAACAGTTGTGTAACAGCAGGTGCCCTGCTCAGCGCTCCTGGCTAATCGTGTTTAGACCAAGAATCCAACAACACAAGGGGAGGATGTTGCTGTTTTGCTCTCCTCCTCCTTTTCATTTTAATAAAGAAGAACATTCATTGATGTTGCTATTCCCCATTAATAACCAGAACAACATGTTAGGGAAATTACAGATCAAGCAGATTAACATCTCTCCTACAATGAGGTTTGCTTTGTTGCCATATTCATCTGCTGATTTAGATCTCTATGACATTTTGCTTTGACGTCATTCGTGAACACAGGAATACTTCTTTTCAGACAGTCTCCACAACATGAGCCCTGCTTTGAAAATGACTCAAAGAGTCTGGGTATAAAAGTTGGGTGATTTTGCAAGTTCTTGTCAGTAATAAACTGAAGCAACTCTCTTCCCTTGGAGGTGAAGGTCTGGAGAGAGAAAAAAAAAAAAAGCTGCATCCATCCATGCATCTTTTTCAGATGTGCAAAAGCTCTACAGCTAATTTTATAATTGTTTTCAATGACTTGGAAAGGGTGAAGGAAAAAAATGAATGTCCATCTATGGATTTTCTTAAAAGGAGGAAAAAATATACTGCATGCCAGCAGAATTGCAGAAATAGCTAATAACCAGCTCCAAGCCTTCCACAGCAAAGAACAAAATGTCAATTTTATAAAATTTGTTTATTCTCTAAAGCAGAGACTTTAGAAACATGTGGGTGTGAACCAAAAGCATTTAGTTAGGGGGCTCCAGTTTAAGCACAGTGAACTGCTTCTCCATCTGAAGTTGATATCCCCCTATGAATAACTACTAAAATAGAAATTCAAAGCACCACACACACACTAAGTGGATCTGCAGCCATCCTCACTCCCAGAATAGCAAATATTCCCTAGAGCTTCTCCGGGAGAATGCACTCAGAGCTCAGGAAGGTTTTTCCCCACCAACTACCTTGCTGCCATAAATCAACAGCAAACAGACTCCAGTATATTAAGTTTAAGCAGCTACATACAGGGCTCTCCACACTCTCTACACTCCTAAGGAGTTACTGCGTTCAAACAAAACTATCAGTTTTACAATTCTGCTTTAACAAATTCCTCTTTGCTGGATTGCACAGCTGGTTGTAATGCAATCCCAAATATGCTGAAAATTAGCAACAGACTAGAAAAACAGCACAAAGTCTTGGCACAGTAAATCAAAATCACTCAGAGCAAAGCTTGCTGGATATGAATTGTTTAGATTTTATATTAGTTGATATCAGCAGGAGCAGTCACTAAATGGCAAAGGCAAGGCCAGCCACACATCGAGCAACATCAAGATCTTTTCAGGAGGAGGTATGAGGAGATTATGTGAAATGCTAGGCAAAAAGGGCAATAATAAACTGCAGAGGGGTGAACAGCTAGAGAGCAAGTTACACCTGGCAAGAGTTCACTCATACAGCCTATGAGAACAGGGAAATACTGACCTTCAGTAGCAATTTTTGAGAGCACAGAAAAGCTTCTCAAAGGTTTCCGAAACTAGTGAAGAGTGGATCTTATGAAACACTGACCATTATCCAGTGAAAAATACATAAAAACTCTAGCACAGTGCCCTTAGCCATGACAGACGATCTTCTCCCTGACTTAGCATCACTGTGATGGCCATGGTAAGAACTGCTGGATGATCTAGCTACTCATTTCTTAATAATTTGTGCCAAAGTTTTCAGGCCATGAAATAGGTCTCCATAAGCCAAATCCATAAGCAAGATAGTCTGTCATCCAGTCATTAAAAACACAGCAAATTATGTTTTTGTTATAGCAAAATAGCTGAAAAGATGTACCTCAAGCTGTGAAAATTCCTCATCAGATGCTGAGCTTAACTATCACCCAGAAATTTAAGATTCCTGCATTGTGTTCTGGAGAGCTTCAGCTGAGACCATCCAGAAAGTGTCTGTAACTGGGTAACTACAGTGTTTTTCCTGATTCTACCTAGGTCCATAAAATGCCAGTGAGTGCACAGCAACAGCACAGAGGGATCAATCCCCAAAATAAGCACTCAGGAAGTACATATCTGAAGCCAGAGGAATGCCTAAACAGTTGGATGAACTAGAAGACACAGGTATAGTTGCAGCCTGAACATCAAACTAAGGGGCAACAACACGAGCCACAAATACAGAAAACAACAGCAGAGGAGCCTGCTGTCTCCTGCTATCTCAACTCAGCCATGGGAGAAGGTGAAAAACAAACCTGTTTTGTAATGTCAGGGACTATATATAGTTTACTGCCCTTGTTTCGGAGATATGAAGCGTCTGAAAGCATATCCAATCAAGTATATTTAGACTGAAGGCCACTATACACAA
This sequence comes from Nothura maculosa, assembly GCA_032353885.1. Classification (NCBI taxonomy): domain Eukaryota; kingdom Metazoa; phylum Chordata; class Aves; order Tinamiformes; family Tinamidae; genus Nothura; species Nothura maculosa. The sequence goes on along the minus strand of JAUBOD010000907.1, from coordinate 1,758,781 downwards.
GTGCAAAATTCATATTAGAGCATATGAAACCTTTCCCTGAATTCCCATGAAGCCTGGAAAAGCAGCAGCTAGGACAGAGGTTTTTCAAACAGGTGTTTTTCCAAAAGCCCAGATCCTCAGAACTGCTATACTCCTTCCTGATGATTTTTTCAGACCACTTACCTTTCTGCTAGCTCTCCTTAGCAGCCCCAGGTGATCTACCAAATACTTAGAGCCAAGGCTTTTGGTTTCCAAGCCTCCGCAGCGTGTGGATTGTCCAGAGGGACCCCAGATTTAGTCAGCCCAACAGAGCAGTAACTTCCCAGCTAAACAGGAGCCTCAACTGCAGGTGGCCTGGTCTCCATCAAGCAAATCCCAGCAACTCTGCACCCCAAGCAGTTGCACAAAAGGAGACAATTGTCCCAAAAGATACGACAGCAAAATTAATTGCTGTGCAACAGAAGGCAATCAGTACTGAATAAATCAAGTACAAAATGTGAATCAGGAGTACCAAAATTACCCTACACAAGACAAAACTTTCAAGATGCTACCCAAGAAAGGGAGGTGAAGGCACAACCCTTGCACCAACAAGAAACAGAACATTACCATTAGCATTAGCAAAGGATTAGATGACTTCAAGTGTCTCATGAAGTGGCCACGTTCTAAAACAAGAAGCAGCTTCAGCAAGTGGCAGGA
>JAUBOD010000907.1:1731061-1758006 GCA_032353885.1 Nothura maculosa | reverse complement strand
GACACCAATCAACAAGCTGGCAAACAAGAGTTTCTACACTGCAAACACTGAACTGGGAATTTGTAAGAACAGGGTCACCAGCTCCTGCAACAGCCTCGGATCCAGTTTGGTAAGAACTGTACACAGGGTTCAAGGCACAATTTAGCTTGGTGTGTTTCTCTGTTAGTCATGTTCTCTACAAGCATCTTCCTTTTTATGCTGTTTCATAAATTTGAGTGAGCAAAACAAGGAATATTTTTCGAAGACCTAAGCACAATGAATTTGATAAATGGGTCTGAATGGTAAAATCCCGTGCAAGGCATCCACAAACAAGTGTTTTTGTTTCCTAGTTCACTGAGTACTCAAGAAAGCCAATAATAATTCTATGTCTAAGACAGTTTCTCACTAAGTCTAGGATAGTTTTTCTCTCAAAGCACTTTCAAGAAATAGGTACCATCATCAACAGTTTTACAGGAAAAGAAATTGAAAAAGAGAACAAGAGAATCACTCAGTTACCCAAAAGACCAATTACAGAGAAATCAAATATTCTGAACCTCAGTAGAGCATTCATGTCACAGGGAAACACCAACTCGAGTTGCACAGAGCCAAAGCACATAAGGCCCTGTAGACAGATAACCGCAGTACTGATGGTTCCCCCAGGCATAAGTATATTTTTTTAAAAAAAAAAACCTGGATCAGTTGCTTTGATAGTTTTAAAGTCACATTCTGTCAGGCTTTCCTGAACTTTCTTCCTCTTACTTCAAGGAAAAAAAATCCTCAAAAATTTGTCCTTATTTTATGAGCTGTCAGACACTCATGCAATTAAAAAAATTCGTAAGCCTGTATTTCAGGCTAATTAATATCTTTAATAAAATGTTGAAAGAGATTAATAATTTAAATACATGATTATCTGTTCAGCATGAAGAACAGGTTAGTATATTCAATTAAATTAACAGACTTTTTTCTGCTATGTTGGTATCTAGTCTTCTGAATAATTCCATTTTCTACAAAATAAATATTAAATCACAAAAATCATATTGGAATGTTGGCTACATTAAATACTAAACATTAGATGAATTTAAGTCTTTAGAACAAAATATTAACCACTATAATCAGTGGAAATTTTGTCATTTATTCAGCTAGACTGAAATTTCAATCTTTCATAATAACTGTTCTTTATTTAGTATATTTACTCAACTAGCTATTTAGGAAACTAACATGAGCACAAATATAAACTTTTTAAGGAAGTCCATTATAGTTATTATTGAACTACTTCACTTGTATTCCTTGAACATTATCCTGTATATTTTGCATTCTTTCTAGGTTTGCTTGCCTTTGTTTTTTGCTTCAGTCTGGATAGTAACAGCTAAGTCTGCTTCAGCTACTGAAAGCAGGGATAAATGTGAAAAAACACTGGAGAAAGCAGCAATATCACTTTCCTCACTCACTTTCTGCTATAGCAACCAAAACAAACTCCATAAATAGCACTGAAATGGTGTTTTGTTGGGGGGCTTATGATAGTGGAAAACCAGATCCCTACTCCCTGCTCCTCCTGTGTGGATACCTCTCCCTCCCCTTTTCCTTTATGCTATGGCTGTTTGTTTCTGTTTTTCCATTGGAAATCTTCAGGGTTTCAGAGCAATTTCATTACCTTAAATTCTATATAACATACTATATGACATCTAGTTAGTCAGTAAAAACCAATTTCTACATAATTTATTCAAATTATGAATAATGACTGACATGAACAAATATTGTTTGAACCTTGGCAAACAAAAACCCACATTCCAGTAATAATAACCTCAGATGCAAGCAAGGAGTCCACGCTTATCACTTTAAAAGCATGAGTTGACATGAGTTATTTTGCAAATAGACAGCACAGCTTGGCCAAAAGCATCAACACAACATTCATCCATATCAACCCTTTACGACAGGCGCAGAAACCAATACTCTTCCATTCTGAAAAATGTTTATTTCCAAATAGACTTAAAATAAGACATTCACCAGAGGCGATCCCCTTACCGTAAATCTCTTTATGTAATCAGAAACACAAAATCCTCCCATGCTCAAACGAAGGGATCTGTGCAGGGAAGATCCTTGATATAAAGTTCCCATTCTTTTTGTCTCGTACGGTGGTCTGTCAGGTAGCCCGAAGTCTTTTACTGAATAAAGCTGCACAGCCTCACTGAATCTTGCTAGAATTCTCCTTGTGTGATAAACCAGGCATTTCTTCTTATCTGACACTACACCAGGCATTTCAATCATTTCACTTCCTTATCAGTAGCACTAGCTTGTATCTGTATCCTAGCAGCTCACTTCCTGCATTACTGATAGCAGCTACTGCAAGGCATGGAGACAACCTAATGGAAGATGACAGCCAGATCTCCTGCAGTCACTAGACAGCCCCTTCGTTGCATTTCTCTGCTAGTTAGTTTATTTTTGCTCAATTTAACCTGGCTTTAGTTATACTTGTTCCAGACAAACACTTTGAACAGGACTGTCATTTATCCTAACACTGTTTTTTTTCATTCAGTGACCCTTACCAAGGCAGCAGAGCATTTGCTTTAGCATAACAATATGATTACACATATAAACATTTTAAGTTTTAAGGCAGCAACGGGAGAACCAACAGAAAGATGAAAGTTCATCCTTCACTGGAATCCACATACACATGCACCCTGCAAATAGGGTTTTTACCTTTTGATGCTGTGTGCACGAAGACAACCACTCCAGTCTGTAAATACCCCACAGACAAACTAAAATGCTCACAGAAATGTATGCAGGTATGGAGTCCATATAGGTATGTTTCTAAGCTCCCAGGTATGGAATCTCCTTTTTTTTTTTAATACAGATGTTAGATTAATAATAGTGATATTACACAAAACAATGTTGTCCCTCAAGCATGAAGCCTTCATCTAATGAATTTGTTTTGCTTGGTATAAAATATAACTGTTCATATCAAGTTGTTTGCTGTAAAACTGTATAAATGTATAAGATGCATAAGAAAAACACAAATAAAAAAAAACGAAGATAAATAGCTGGATGATCTGAGACAGGAAATAACTTCTGGAAAAGAAGTAACAAATCATCTTCACTTGTCTTCTGTGCTGCACATTTATTTCCCAGTCTACAGCAAGCTGCAGTGGAATTAGCTTGCTTTGAGTCCTCCTATAAGTAAGCTGAGTCACAGCAGAGACAGGTACATAAAATAACAATCACTCACAAAGGGCTTTTGTGGATATAGCCAAATGTCTCAAATGGTAAGATTAGGTATTAGGATGGTTCATGTCTTTACTGATTAAACCAAAAATCTAAATGTGTTTTACTATAGTATGAATGTACATCAACTCTCCTCTAAAGCAAACAAGCACAAGACACTGTACCTTTATCATCACGATCTAAGAGATGTCAGGCCCAGCAGTGAGGGTATAGGTTTGGATGCCTCTCTCACAGCAAAATAAAGTGCTTCGTTTCCACTTGTGTTTGTGCAGCAAGATGAACAATACACTGTTTAAAAGAAAAAAAAATTAAAAGTGAGAACAGAAAAAAAGAAACATCAGTTAATTAAGATAAGAGAGGAACTCGCACATGGTCAGAGATGAGGTGGTGAGGCTTATTATAGTGCAAAGATCTCTTACTGAGAGGCAAGGCAAGGCAACCAGAGGTTGCCTGGGGCACAGCATGATTTGACTGCAGCTCAGAGGGGTGAGGTAGCTCTACCAGTAGGTTAGTAGCCCAACATCCTGGTATGAAACACAAGCGACCTGAGGGATGGCTGAGACACTGCCCTTGACCTTCAACAAATTTGACCCTTCCCAATTCACAGGATATTTGCAGGGCTTTAGCATCTATGACTACAATTCCCCTTTTCAAAGCCAGAACTAGACCATTAGTTTTAAGTCAAAACCACTTTGGAAGTTTATGGCCCACCACCTGGGCTCCATGTAGTAGTGCAGGCAAAGTGCAGCCTTCCTGGCAGTAACAGCGACTGCTGCTGAGCTGCTTTGCCTGGATGTGGCGAGACAGTCACAGGCTTTACAGCAGCACTGTGGGGATTATTCTTTGCACACAGTCGGAATACTATCCTACCACTCCCAGTGGGGAATGAGACTATCTCCATGGGCATCAGGCACCCGAATGTGGCCTCAAGCAAACGGCCTTGTATTAGGATGCAGCTGATCACATTACCCAGGCCCCCACTCAGAAGCCCAAGCCAGCACCGAATACTGTAGCTATTCAGAAGGAATGGAGCTCAACACATGAGTGAAGGGATCCCTACACTTATGAAAACTGCATTTTCAATACTTTTGTGACTTATTCCAATAGACACAAATAATTGCATTGTTACACTGGATTCCACACTGTTATTACTTAATGCAGCAGTAGAGCCACGTAAGCACCGTGCCAAGGGGGAGAGCTTGCATGACAAAGAATCCTTTAGGAAATTTGGCAAGCAGTCTGGAACAAGCAATGCTCAGCCTGCAACCTTCCATTAGCAAATCTAAATACAGAATGGTAGTGTAAAACAACACCTTCCTGCAGTATTTTTGTTAATTACTCCTAAGAATATAATTATTATGGTGACGAACTTCACTGACTTTGCTTATGGAGGAGAAAGAAAAAAAGAAAAGCACAGATTTGGAGCTTCCCCCCCATTCTCCTTTAAGATTTTATGGAGCTGTTTCTGGACTGTGCTTTCAGAAGAGTACTAAAGGCAACAAAGCAGCAGCTGTATGACATTCAGTCCACAGACTGAAATGTATTCTTGCAGACAGAAAACAAGCAATGCACACACAACCACATTTTCTTCAGCACTACTGAATACACTGGAGGATTATACATTTGGAGGTTAAAAAAAAAAAAATAATAATAATAAAGGTCCTTTGCCCTATCTCTCTTGGCTAGAGACAAAGGAAAGTGGTTGGTTTCGGTACAGGCATTCTAGTACAGACTTTGTAGATGCCACCAGAGATCCATCATCTGCTTATAGAATAAATGCAAAGTTGTTCCCAAAATAATGCAGAGAACATCCAAAAAACGCAATCAAGATCAAGGTTAGTATTTTAGCTTTTCAAATCACTCTCAATCTGCTATGCTTGGACTCTGAAACTCCTTCGAAACAAGAACAGATACATTTGACAGTTTGCTCTGTGCATGCGGAGTAAAGAGCAACAGGCAAGAGGTAAAGTTACCAGGCTATTAAGGACTACTAACTTCTCCAGCCAGCTACTGAACGATATTTTTTTAAAATTCAATACTGATAATAAATAAAAAACAAAGGGGTTCAGAATTTTGGAAGGGGTCTCTCATCTCCCAGGATCAGAGTCTGAACTGGGAAGATGCTCATAGCGCACACTTTGCACGATGCACATGCACGTTTTAAGGGAATTTATAACCTACAAAGCATTCCTTAACTGAAACTCTGTTATCATGGTAAATAAGTACAAACATATATTCTTTCCTGGAAGGAAATAAGTGGAAGTTTTAGTTCCTTGGCACAGTTTTCTTTTACACACTTAAGAGATACTGAACTATAGAGTTCATAATTAGCATATATCATAATTGACAAGTAAGGGCAGACAATTAACTATGTTGATGTTGCCTAGCTTAACACAGCATGCTATGCCCAAAGCCACTGATGGTTCACAGCTCCCTTCTAAAAGGGATTTCCAGCCTCTTCCACGAACTTACCCTTTCATTACGCTTCCATCCATGCAACAAGCTAGACCAGAATGGCAGCATACAGGAGTGTTCGCAGGGAAATGCTCACAGAAGCAGCAGGCAGAGTGCTGATACCAGAAATGTTTTTGCTCACGTCCCCTTCAGTATCTGGTCAGAACCAGTATTCAGGAATTTGTGAAGACTTTGACTGATGAGGCATCTTCCACGAGCAAGCAATTCCGGGTTGTCCGCGTGCCAGGATCAGCACATTTCTAGAGCTGCTCCACTCACAATGGATTAGTATTAAAGGCCACATCTGAACGCCTTCCCCACCTCATTAATATTCATTTTATACTTTAAATCCCACAAGGACTCACCCCCACAGCCAGGAGCCTCATAAATTATATTCCATTTTTAAACTTGCAGTATTCGCTCTCATTGTTTCAGAGGGAAAACACCAGCCGTGACAGCTTTAGGCAGGCTGGTTTTGCATAAAAGGATAATATCTCTTGGGCTAGATTCAGCTCTGCTTTAACTTCATTAGTCTGCAAAGATCTGCACAACAATGAATCCTGCCTGTAAAGCACTAACACAAGTACAACTGTCAGCAGTTTTCATTCTTTCATTATTCTGCTTTTGTTCCAACTGTCAAAGCTGGTGAACACCATGTCTGCAGCTGAATAAACTCAGGAAAGCCAACTTACCTAGCGAACACTTCAAAAATAGCTACAAGTTTGCACACTATTAAAACATTAAAAGAGACAAAATGATTTAGTATCTACCTCATCTCTCAGCTAACATGAGCAGATAATTTTGCACACAAGATTATATAGCAAATCCTGCTTTAATTGCCCTAAGGTCCAAAGGAGAACAGATTCAAGTGTCCTCTGTAAGGATGCAGGACAAGTTCTGGGATGTGAAGAATCCTGGGCTTTTCTATAACAGAGCCTTAGTTCATGGGGCTGCCCTACAGGCAGCAAACAAATGGCCTCAGGGCTCTAGAGTTGAAAGCATCAGTCCACTTCTAGTTTCCACAAGTGTATGAACATATGGCAAAATGGGAAATAAACGTGTTCTAACACAGTTTTACTGACCAGCAGCTCACTAGTTTTTAATAGAAAACACTGCAGAACACCGAGACACACACACACACACACAGAGGCAAGGAGTGAGGATGAGGCTTGTCCTCTGGAAGCAATAAAATGGGATGAGCTGACTTACCACCTGCAGTGGATGATAGATTTTATCAAGCTCCCATAGTATGTGAAGTATTCTGTACTTTATCAAGAGTCATTAAATTGACACAATCCTTTTCTGGTCTCCTGCTAGCTGAGGTAGCCACACAGTACAGCTGATCTGCATGGTCCATTAACTAGAAAACACATCATTTCTGTAAACAAACAATACAACCAAGACTTAAAAACAGGAATTTTATTTCCTATGTACGGCTGTCATCAGTCTTGAAATCAGAGGGACAAGCACAAAGGGTTAAAGCGTTTCCTGTTCCAAACTCTGAACTCCTTTACCCTTTCTTTTTTTCCAGATCCACATTTAGCTGCACACGCAGGAGCTGTACGCAAACGTGAGCTTCGCTGTTGCTAAGGAACTGTGGCCAGCAGATAGGAGCGAGTGTTGTAAGCAACATCAGCCAAGTTGCCAAGTTCAGAATTTGGTCAGTGCCAAGAAATGTAAGCTCTATATTTTTAAAAGGACTTGCCTAGAATTTCGTAAAACAAGTCTGAGCAGCAATGTAAGACAAATACACCACAAAGTGACCAGACTCCTGAGCAATCCTGCACCCTGTGCAGGACACTTCTTCCATACCACGACAGCTACTGACCACTTTTCATAAAGTAGCTATTTGTGTTTATCCAAATCAGGCTTCTCAATTTTCATTCCATCTACTCTTCACTGCTTTGCAACACTATTTTAAAAAACACTCTTCTCGAAGAGTTGTAAAAGCTTCACGACATTTTAAATCTCTCACCAAAACATAATCAAAGATACCAACCTTCCCAGAACAAATACCAATTAACAACCTACAGTATCTCATAGCTTAATACATCAATTTCATTCATTTAAAAGAAATTTCTTACAAAACAGCAAGATTTGTTTTTCTTTCAAGAGGAAAGTAACTAGTTTCCTTCCTTGCCTGTTTCAGGAAGCCATAGGAAAAAAATTTATCCCTCAAATCCTCCATTTGAGATAGTAACATACATCTCAGTAAATAATGAGAGCTCTGTATTTCTAACTTCATTTAGGAGATTACATGTCTGCATTCAACAGTTCTAATGAAATCCTCAGCTGACATTCATGCAAGAATCAACAGCTATTCTTCCTCTCAGCAATTTTACACTCATGTCTTCTTTGTCTTGTGTTCAAGACAAAATCTGCATTGCTTTTACAATACTCAGTGTACTTATACAACAGTGTAAATACCTAGAGCACCTCCTGTGCATGTCACAGCAACTCTGGATCTAAAGATTCATGTTGAGAATAAACTGTGTCTTTTTAGGATGCCTCATTAATCTTTAATAGAACAGAATGATTTTATCAGAAAAATAAATTCCACCAACAAACATCATTGTCAAATACATTACCATGACATGCAGTGCAAACTAAAAAATAATTTATTTTTAATTTTTAAATCCATGTTATGACACAATATCATACATTCCTTTTCCTGAAAGTTAGAACTCCTAGTTCGCCTCATGCTCTAGCCAATTCAGTGAACTGGGATGAGACATTGATATTCCTGATATTCAGGCACTGGGACCCAGACCACCTACTGAGCAGGTCCAACCACGCAGATAATCACAACACATCTGCACAGGTGCTTGCATACACACTCGCTCACTCTCCCTGAGAGCTTCTCCAAATGAAGCAATCCGCAGTCTGAAGATTTTTATTAGCAAAGCATTTTAAAATATTCAAGATCTGCTCATTCCAGAACAAAAACAACTGGATCTTGGAAAGTTACCACACTATTAATCACACTGTTCATCTTTGGATTCCTACTCGCTGGAGCACTCCCTGTTCTTAACAGAGTTTTAGGATCTTTAACATCATTCAGGAGTAAAAACAGTATTTCTTTTTCCTAAAATGGAAGAGTAAGGTATGATAGAGAAAAATAACAGCAAAGGAGGAGCTTAGAGGCACTAAATTAGCTTTTCTAAGGAAGATAGAGCTCAGATTTTATGTACAAAGCTAAGAACTTACCATGAAAAATACCTTGGTGGGGGCAGGGGAAATGATCCAAATTTTTCCTGGTGCACATGTTGCATGACAATCCACAATTAATCCATGAGGATCATGTTTTGAGCATGAATTCAAATAAGTTAAGTGAAAGCAGGTTTAGGTTTCTTCTGGAACAAGAATATACGGATATATCAGTGACCATTGCCTTCCATCTAATCTACTTACTTTTTATTTAGATTTTACACCTGGTTCTACAGACAGCAATTACAAAAAAAAAAACCTTTTGAAGTAATAGCAGCAGAGAAAAAGACAAATCACCTTCTTCAGCCTGTTGCTTTACAGACTATTTCAGCTCATTATGAATTCAAAATAGCTATCAAAAATATGCAGCATTACTGCGGTGTCTAAGCAATGAAAAACATAAGTTCCAACTAAATACAAGGGGGAAAAATGTACAAAGCGTATAGAAACATCATAAGGCAGTAAGATTTGAGTAACGGCAGACATTCCTGGAGGTAGGCAGTCTGCCAGACATTCAAACTGCCCTTACCAATGAGTACCTGCCATTATCCATGGCAAAATAAAAGATCAAGAGTGAAAGTAACGAGAGGGAAAGTAATTAGCAAGTTGCTTTTATTGTTTACCTCAAGTAAGCTCTTATAACCATAGAGAGCATGTGTGCGAGTATGTCTATATATCTAAATAGGGATTTTGAGGGTGCTGCAGAAAAGTTTTCTTAAATCACTTTTGATTATATCGCCACCTGAAAGTGAGGTTTGACCTTGGTCTTGACAGATTATTCATGGCTGCCAGTTTCCCAAATTCCACAACAATGAGGCCATGTCTTCAGAGCAGAAAGCCAGTAACACCCATTTGCAGGTTTTTAAGCTCCAAAGTTAAACTAGAAGTTTGTGGCATTCTAAAGAAAAAGTGCAGTGAAAATACACCGAAAAATAAAACCACTCTGCTCTCCCCAGGCTTAACAGCAAGAATAGGAGAGCACATACTAGTTTCTCTTAGAATACAGCTGCCATCTAGTAGCAGAATGGAGGAAATGCAGCAAAACCTCAGGCCAGCATTAGAGTTGAGAACCTGCTTGGTGTTCTGATCTGCTATTCCACAGCAAAACAAACGCAGGAAGTGGAGATTTCCAGGAAATGGGCACTGCAGCAACTGGAAGACCTTGCTAGAAACTGTTGATTCTGAACAAGCAGCTTCAGCAGTGCAATGCTGAACTATTCAGTTCATGGTTTTATCTAGACAAGTCAATATGTTCAGCTTTTACAGTGTTTTTCTTTTAATTGTATTCAATCTTTCAAATTAATAGAAAAAAAATCCAGCCTAATTCCACTTTTTTTCTGGAAGAAAATAAATTTTTCTAAGTGAAGCCTCATGCTATAAAATACAATGAACTGGATTAAACTGAACCATGCAGACATTCAAAAGTACATAGGCCCTAAAAATAATACACTGGAACTAAAGGGGAGCACAGAGAAGTTCATAAAAGACTTCCTTAAGTATTAACCATTTATTTTTGCTCCTTGGAAAATACGCAATTTCCAGATAACTGGGAGTTCAAGACAGGCACAACTATTATCTATAACACAAAATTTTACTCTCTCAGAGTTAATCTGTTGCTGGCTTTGTTTTACAGTTTTGTTGACTGAAATCTAATACATTTTACAACTACAGTTTTACTTGTTTTACAGTTTGTTTGTTGTCTTTGCAGTTTGCTTGTTTGCCCTTTTTGAAGGTCGGAGTGACATTCGTTTCTTCCAGTCCTCCAGCACCTCCCTTGCTCTCCATGACTTCTCAAAGATTATGGAGAGTGGCTGAGCAATAACCCCTGCCAGTTCCCTCAGCAGCCTTGGGTGCATCCTACCCAGGCCCATAGATTCACAGGTGTCCAATTTGCCTCAATTACCTCTAACTCATTCCTCCTTGACCAGCAGAAAGTCTTCCTCTCTCATTGTTTTCTCTCTTGTCGCTGGGCTCTGTAGCTCATGGAGACTAGTCCTAGCAGTAAGGATTGAAGCAAGGAGGTACTTAGTAACTCTCCCTTCTCTATATGCTGTCACCGCTGCACCCTCCCCATTTAGCAGCGAGCCTCCATTTTCCCATCTTCCTATTGCTGATGCTGTATTTGTAGAAGTTCTTCCTGTTGTCCCTGGCATCTCTTGCTAACTCTAATACCAAACGGGCCTTGGCCTTCCTTGCCACAACCCTACATTCTCTGACAATGTTTCTATATTCCTCTCGTGATCTGTCCCTTCTCTCACATTACATATGCTTTCTTTTTCTCTAAGTTTCCCCAAGAGCTCCTTGCCTATTCACATAGGTCTCCTGTCTCCCTTCCTTCACTTCTTTCTTGTAGGAATGCACCAATCCCAAGTTAGGAGAAAGTGGTGATATTGACCAACTCTCCTGACTCCCTTTCCTTGCCCAGAAGATTCTTCCAAGTAAGTCCTTCAAGAAGCCAAAATCAGCTCTCCTAAAATCCAGGGTTGCAATCCTACTTCCTGCCTATCTTCTTCCATGCAGGATCATGAATTCCAGCATCTCATGGTCACCACAACCAAGACTGCCCAACCTTCACATTTCCAACTAGACTATCTCTGTTGGTTAGTACCAGGTTTAGCTGTGCCCCTTTTCTTGATGGATCATCTACCATCTGCATCAAGAAGTTATCTGCAACGTTCTCAAAGAACCTCCTGGACTGTCTATTCCTAGCTATATGATTAACCTGGCAGATATTAGGATAATTGAAGTCCCTCCATGAGGACCAGGGCCTGTGATTGTAAGGCTACTTCAGTTGCTTGTAGAAGGCCTCATTCACTTCTTCCTGGTCAGACGGCCTGTAGGAAACACCCACCACAGTGTTGCCCCTCTTGGCCTGAGATTTAATCCTCACCCACAGGCTCTCATCCCACACTTTGTCTTCTCTTATGCCGAGCTCCATACATTCCAGTTGCTCTCTCATGTAAAGGGCAACTCCACCACCTTGCCTTCCTGGTCTGTCCTTCCTCAAAGGCGTAAAGTTCTCCATGATCACGTTCCAGTCATGAGAGTTGTCCCACCACGTCTCAGTAACTGCCATGAGATCAGGGCCCTGCAGCCGCACATATATCTCCAATTCCTCTTATTCCCCATGCTACATACATTTACATAGAGGCATTTCGGGCTCCCAATGTGCCTCTTTCTGCTGGGTCTACTTAAAAACCGTAAGTATAGTTTTGTCACACCTAACAATACCTAACTCCCGTCCTCCAAACATAACGTCCTATTTTAATTTTTTTTAAATATAGAAGCAGGAAGAAAAAGGCATGTACAGCAATTCAATTTGGAGCACGGAGCACACAGGATTGATATTTCCCTTTATCTGTTTTTTATACAATAGTTCTTATTGAGAAAATGGGATCAACACAAACCTAATCATGCCTGAAGTTTTCAAAATGAGAACTGGAACCCTAACTTTTGTCATTCTGATTAACTACTTACCTTGCCAACAGCAGTTACGATGCACTCTATCGTTATGGGTTACTCATCTGTCTTTAGTACTGGTATCTCGCTATAGCTCTGGCTACAGTTTTGCAAAGCAGAAGTTTACATGATGCAGGCAAATAGACCTTGTGTTTGCAATTGCACATTTACTGGAAGAGAGACAAATACAGATCATCAGTTTAAGTCATTTACATACCCATCCCTCTCAGCAACTGATACAGAAGATCCCAAATACTACTTAAGAATTAAAAACTTAAAATCATGGTCCATACTCTCTTTTGTTTGCAACATTTGAATTTTATCTGTCCCCTATGGCTCAGCTGAAAACTAGATAGCTCCTTCCTTTAAACCATAAATAATAATAGCCAGGGTTTAATAATCTAACTTTGTCAATAAATATCTCCACTCCTTCCTAGAGATCAGATCTGCAGCAGAACCTTAAGTAATTCTTACTATTAAGCTCAGACTAAAAAGTATTTGAGTATCACTGAAGAAAAAACAAATATGCAAGCAAACAACTCCCCAAGATGCTTAGCTGCATTCTAGTTCTTAGCAGTGAGAAAAGGTCATATTTTACAGAGGCAGTTGTCTCTGATACTTCTCTCAGTATTTACAGGATTTGGGGCTTATATTTATTCATGCTGCTCTTGTTTTTTAAAGCAAACACTAACATTTAATAGTTTTCCCTCAAGGTGCACTATATACCTTCAACAAAGACTACTTTGTTGAAGGCTTTCCCCAAGTCTATTTCTATCAAAGCCGCTCATTTTTCACACTCAGGTAAACTTGCAAGAACACGACCAGTCATTACAACATTCCAAAGGCATCACTCCTAAAAAGCAGGTATTTAGAAAAATGACTACAAGAACTGAATGTGAACAGAACTATTGTCTCCTAACCATCTGAGAACATCAAGTGAGAATATGATAGCTGCGCATCTGTATCACAGACAGCTGATTTTTCCTCCTCCAGTAAAGGATTGACCACAGAAAAATGTGGACGAAGTGCTTACCAGTTGAAGAGACACTCAGCAATGAGTAATAAAGAAACAACTATTATGCTCTAAAATTTCAGGACTTCGATCCCCCAAAAGTATATATGATTTAAAAAACAGATAAAACAAAACTCTCAAACCCTTTACATACAAGAGAATCCCTTTCCAGAGGAAATTTTTAAAGTTACCAAACAGAATAATCTTCCAAAGCAGAACTGTTTTAATTTTCTTCTAATAACAGTTATATCAAACATATATATATATAAAAATGAAACAAACCACCCACACACCCTCATCCCTATGATGAATACCAAATTTTAAGAGGATAAAGCCAACACACTCTAAACATGATAAACATACTTAATTCCCAGTTCAATAAAATATTGGAATATCAATTTATTAAAAAGTGAACTGTACATACGTAAACTGTAATATAGTTGAAAAATCTGAAATATATATTTTAAAAGAAAAATCATTTATTTCTGAAAGTATTTAAAATATTGCATTTCTGGCGGCAAATCTAAAAGAAGTGCTCTGGAATGGTTGCAGTCTCTCTGTGCATTCATCTAGCACTCATCTTCAAGGTGTAAAACATCTCCTTGCTGTTTTATTTCTGTGGTGTTCAGACACAATCTTGGGAACACTTATTCTGACTTGGAGACAGAATCCAAATTCCAAGGAGAGCAGCAGAATTTTAACAGGAAATACTGTGATCCTTGTTGGTGCAGACAACATACTTCCTGAGAGTCCATGGCACCTTGGAAATATGCTAGACATTCTGCATATAAATGCAACAGATTGTGCTTACAAGTTACAGAATAAGTCTCTGATTGATAATTTTTCTGTTTATTTCCGCCAAGGCTACTGAAAACACAAAGGCCTTTTCGTCTGAAAGGTTGGCATACATGTCAACTTCTTTTTCTTGTTTCTCTGCAGAAGAAGAAAAAAAATAACTATTAAGAGCTGTTTCTATTATCCACAGTGAACAAAAGTCACACAGTAGTTAATTTATAATAGCGTGGAATGGTGCATTGGAACTGAAAAGGAGTACAACAGCCAGTCCTTATGCAGGGGTGGAAGGAGGGAGGGAGGCAAACAAATGTGCTAGAGACTGAATTAGTCATTTGAAAGCATAAGTTCTTTTTTTTTTTTTTAATCAAGAAGAATTAATGAGTCACTAACATTACATTGATTCCTGATGCACAAGAACATTCACTGTTCCTTCAGTCTTTCCACAACACCTCCATGAAATTGGATAGTTGTACTCCTATTCTGGAGTTAGGTAACAAAAAATCTCCAATATTAAATATATAGTGACCACAGCCAGGTAGCAGGTACATGTGCAGAAGTCAGAGTTCTATCCACAATCATGAATACTTTTTGCATTTTCTATACTGCAGACTTTTTAGGATATATATATAAAAGATTTATTGCTAAATCCAAGTAACACACTGCCCTGGATTAATTTACAGTCTCAACATCATGCTCACTTGACAGGCTACTTCATCTCATTAGAGCACACACATACACTCTTACTTTCCAACTGTTCCACCAGGAAATCTAAACTGATGATGTGCTAGTAATGACAATCAGCACGAGTGAGTAACTGTGGTTCAATCAGGAGGCTACAGGTCACTCTTCTTTGACCCAGTACAACCTGTAGTGTAATATCTAGGAGGGCAGAGGAGAGCAGTGACAAAGGACACAAAGTTCCCCTGAGACATCTTGCAAGGATGAACCGAGTCCTTAGAGAAATGGTAAGATTGAGAACAACTCATTATAAAATATGCCACACGTTCCCTACCTAGCCACCTGACTATTCCCCCACAGACCCACACTCACAGTGGTTTTAGGCTAGGCTCCAATCTCATTGCCTATCTGCTCTACAACTAAAACCACCTTTCCAACAAATTCGGTTGGAATAAATAGTCACTGCTTATGTTAAATAAATATGCAAAGAGAAACTGAAAAAAAAAAAGAAAAAAAACATTCACCACTTGTTTAATACTGATCTAGAGCTTAATTCTCTTCACCTGGAAAAAAAACATTTAAAAATTTAAAAATTCTCTGACAACAACTGTCACTTATAAACCCATCTTCACTGCAAGGAAAATGGCTTCACTGCAAAGAAAGGGACACAGAACAGTTACACCACCTTAACAATAACTTTGCCTTACCAGAGCAATATAAATGCATTCTTGGTATTTCAAATGCAAGTAATTTTTGTTGGTTCTCCAGCTAAGCAGGACAATATTTGCCAGTGCACCAAGTCTGAGTGAATCACGAGCCCTGCCTTGTGGTTTAAGGCAGTTTCCGTGTGTTCCCTCACCGTCGCTCTGCCCCTTCCTCCCACAAGACCATTCACAAACTAACAGCCCAAGGAAGTGGATTTGACTCTGTGCACACTAGTTACTCTGCAAAATACCCTTGTGGTTTGCATATCTGAAATCCTCCCCCCTTTTTTTTTTTGTTTCCTTTTATTGTGTCAGCACCTTCAGAAAAGCATTGCTAAGCCTCTTTTCAACAACTTTGGGCTGAATAAGTTTTTCTTTCTTTCTATTTCAAAATGTCAAATGTATTTCTCTTCCCTCTCCCCTCCAGATCGTTAACACATCACTTGATAGCCAAAGAAATCATCCCCTTCCCTCCTCCCAAATTAATGGCGAGCTCTGAGCTTTGAAGAATCAGTTGGAACTATCACCTATTCTTTGGATCAGGCAGCATTGAGGATGAACCCAGGTTTGGAAGCTTTCTGCATGCTTAGGACAAGTCCAGTGCTTGGCAATAAGCAGTGAGGAGCACACATACTGCTGACATTTTATCATATGCTATTCATAGGATACCAAGGTTTCTACAGAGGCTATTAAAACCTTCCGCTTCACAGCCTGGAAGTAGCTTTGACTCATTTCTCTATTATTAGCGAAAAACTTCCTTACAAAGGCACAATACAATTTGCAAGACATTAAAAAATACAAAAGACTTTTGCTACACAAACAAGAGGTGATTTAGGTGGAAAACATCCAGTCTTCCTGGAACAAGTCCCACACTTCCCTGGATCTCCTTCCATTTGGCACCGAGCATGTAGACTTGTCATCTATATATAAGTCTACACAAATTCCCCTGGATTCAAAGTGCCTGGATTTGCTAGCCTGCATAGAGAGCTACTTGGAATGTGTATAAAGCACCAAAAACTGCATGGGCAATATAGGAACAACTTGTTGGGAAGGACAGAATTGGGTCAAGGAATTTAATTACTTGGGTTAAGTTTGACCAGGATACTAAAGCTTTCAAGTCATTAAAGTAAATAACATGCCTGCTCCTTCCCAAGAAAGGCTTCATAAAACCCCAGGTCACTCTAATTGAATCTCACACAAGAACAATCTTTGTAAAACAGCCACAACCACTTCCTGCAGCACACAGGCTGAGGGGATTTTTTGATAACTCAGTCAAGGTTGCTACCCAGATGAGAAAGCAGCCTGAGAACCTGTCTAGCTACATTTCATAGTGCCATACAGCAAAATGAAAACACAAAATCACAACAAGATTACAATGAAGCATTTCCATTTTCCTCAAAATGAGCCGAATAAGCTCCAGAATTTGTGATGAAAGAAAAAAAAAAAGTGGCAATTCCTGCCCAGCCAAACTTGCAGGAACAAGCTCCTGTTTTCCAGGGCTGTCACCTCACCTCATCACACAATATAGCAACTGCTCTCTTGGAGATCCCAGCACTCTGCTATACCCTCAGCTTCTACTTTCTTCCTCCAATACATCTCTCTTTACTAACCCTGCAGTAAAAGGAATTTATTTTGAAAAGCCCTTTTTCTTCCCCCATTCTTCTTCACCATTGTTGAATCCTGCAGTTTTTCACTCTAATGTGAACCAGCCATGAAAGATACCAAAGAACTACTCAAAGGCACAGAAATAACTGGGAACAGGCTGCACTCTGTACGAAAAAGAGCCCAGTACAGGCAGTGAAGCAAAACTACACATCACGGGAAGGAGGGTCTTTGGGAAAAAAGTTTTCATTGGTGTAGGGCCTACAAATGGATGTATTATCTGGGCTTGTGTGCAACTGTAATTCAAGTATTTTCTGTCCATCTGTCACCCATCTACAAACGGATTATGCATTGCAGAAGCCTAAAAGGCACCAGGAAACAAAATTTTTAATAAGTTTGCAGGCAATGTCCTATTTTTAAATTCTCTTGGGAAGAAAAAAGGATTTAAGTTGCCACAAAAATCTAGTGGCATGGAAGGAGAAGCCAAAAATACCCTAGAAATATATAAAAAAAAGGAAAGAAAATTAAGTCTAGCATTAAACAAATGCTTTGTAAACTGGCGTCGGTTTTCAGTTCTATATGGACTGATGCAAGGACTAGAAACATAAGTCACAAATGCAGTAATTAGAGTAGAAGTTTTGAGATTGTTTAGCATGTTTTTACATAACACTATGAAGCAACAGGTTTGCCAAAAGAATATTTCTAGAAGTCAGCACTGATTATTTCACACATAGAAGTAAAGCCAATTTTATAAATCACATAAAAAGAGAAATCAGTGTTACTTGATGAGTTGTTTTACAGCAGTTGGCTATAAAAACAAGCTCATTTTGTAAGCACACATACGTGTATACACATACACCCACATTGTTTTTCTAAATCTACCCAAGAACCAAAACAGTTGTCTGCACACACAACCTGAAATAAGTCAAAGAAATGCATCTAAACCAACTTATTTGTAACCAGCAAGGTGAGCTACACCGGGTAGGAAAAAACACATCACAAAAGGCCACAAACCCACGTTCTGTACCATTCCGGCTGAGAAAGCTGAGATCAAGACAGCAATACTCCTAAGACCAGAAGGACAGACAAGAAGATGAAGGCAATCTTCTGAGATACAACAGGAAAAAATAACAACAAACAAAAAACACATGCACACATACAAAATAACCACCAAGACTCCTCCCTGAAACACCAAACCGACTGAACTAACCACCACGCACTTACCCAAGGACCACAGTACAGCTGCACTTCCAGTTTTCTACCTCACAGCACTGGAATATGTGACTGGAGGTGAAAACCAGCCTATTTTGGAGTACAAAAACAATCTTTCTAAATATCACTCACACTTTCAAATTTTTGTTCTTCAAAGACTAAAAACCACATGTTAGAACATGAGGATCTTTTATTTTCATTGCCTGGAAAGTTGCCTTCCTCTTTCTCAGATGAAAGAAAATTTCCTTTCATAAGGCAACCCAAAAAGCTTGCAGGACTTTTCAAGCCAAAGCTAGACTGACACCAAAAAGCCTAGAAATGATCCAACAGGTACATATAAAGACATTAACAGAAACAAAGAGGAAAGTTTGTATTCTGTTAAACACATCCATATGCAAGAATGAGGACATCAGATATTGTATGCATATTTCTACCAGGGTAAAACATTTGTCACCTAGAAATATAGGGAAATCAAACTTAACTCCTCGCTGAAAAGAAAGAAAAGCTTCTATTTTATAAGTATTATAAATACTTAAATTACTTGAATAAAGCTTGACAACATGACAGAAAAAAGGCAAAAAAAAGAAAACCCAATAAACACTTTTCTCCAGTTCTCATACCTCTTTCTTCCTCGTGCTTTTTGGCTGAGGCACTCTTAGGTCTTCCTCTTCCTCGTCTGCTATGATCTGAATGGCTGTTAGACCTCGATCTTTTTCGGTTTTCTAAGTCTTTATTTACTGCAGAATTTATCTTCTCTCGCTTAACTCTCTCTGTGCGTCTCCTTTTGGCCTCACTCTTGTTTTCTGTGCAAATAAACAGAAATGATACGATCTAGGGTTGTCATCTTTGCTGTGAACTTATTCTTAGCACTTGCCACACCCAACAACTTTTTCTTGTAATCTCTTATCAAAAGTGGTTAGATGCCTATAGCTTTAGAAGATTATTGCATCTGTGCCATATCCACACAGAAAGGTGTCAGAAGCAGAACACTTCACTTCTTGTTCATAGTGATTAAAGATTTAATTACTTCAAGTGCACAAAGCATTTTGCAACAGGAAATGTTTGATAGTACACAAGAAATGCTTAGTTTCCCATAACAAGTTTTAAAAAATAGAGATATGGATAGATAGATAACAGCTATTATCACAGACCATTGCCTCTGTCTTGGCTAGCTTGCAAAAAATAATCCATTTAACATATAGCTAAACAGTAAAACACTTCATCTGTATGTCCATCTTCCGACACTAACACTGAAACCCTGGTCAGAGAAACCAAGCTGCTTATTCACTGATGCTGCCAGGAAATGCCACCTCACACTGACCAAGCTTGGTCTCAGACAAGGCCTTGCTCTGCTTGATGCAGATGAATTGTAATGTGTAGGAAGACAATGTAAGACAGTCAAAGTATTTACATTAACTGCATTTGCAAGTTAATTATGGATTAATGAAGTTGGGTATTGAAAATAAGAGCCAAATAAGAGCCAACACAGCACAATATTTAATACAGGATTGCTGCATACTCACAAGTTTACAGCATCATTCTATAATAGTTAGATTGTCATAAGCCCTGAAACAATCTTATTTAGAATAAACTGCAGTTACACTTGTGAACACAGTCCAGACATACATAGTCTGCCTACATTTCTTCCTCTGGGACAGTTTTGCTTGCGTTTCTGTTGCACAATTTATCTTGCAAAGGATGCAGGCTATGAATTAAACAGCAGGGTAACATGGTACCAGTATAAAGGCTGCATTCCCCATCTGTAATTTTGAATTCTACAAGATCTTTGCTCTATCAGACTACAGCCTTTAATTAATTTGGTAACTACTTTATCAGCTTTTAAATAAAAGAACTGTGGAGGAGGGGAGAAAATTGGCCAATCCTTCAGAGCAGTTCCCCAGACATTGCTTCACTTCCTCCAGCTCAACACAGCTCCACAGAACTCCTACCAGCACGTAAGCTACAAGTATTCTCAGAACAATAGCACAAAGTATCAGAGTTCCTTAAGTTTCCATTTTGTATATTTCAAAAAAAAAGAGACATCTTTTTTTCTTTTTTAAACATCTTCCCTTATAAGAACTTGCTCTAATTAATTCCTGCTGGCACTGGAAGAACTGATAAAATGGAACATAAGGGAGAATGTGAATCATGCCAGTATGCATATTCTACTAACTCCCTATCGCACAAATCAACAATAACCATGTAAGAATATGTAAACTGAACAAACAAAATACACTATTTTTAGTTTAACCATCTGAAAAGAAGCAAGATTTATGCAGTTTCAAACTAAATATACTACCAATTTTTCATACAAAGTGCTGTTCTGATACTCATGAATAAGTGTCATTCAGTATAAATTGTTTTCTTTTCCCTCTTTTTCTTTTATTCTCAGAAAGTCCATTTTCAAACAACACGTACTCTCAGATCTGACCTCAGGATCTCCAGAAATTTATCTTCAAAACAGGATTTACGGAGAGCTTTCAGTATGGAATTATTTTGCACAGTGAACAATGTGAGCAGCTAGAGCAAACAACAAATGCTGACAAGTACAAAGGAAGTATGATAGAAAAAGACCTACTTTTTCCCTCAGAATTCAGGAAAGATTAAGTCTGCTATGCACAATTCAAAAGAAGTGACAAAGGTCAAAATTCACACAAAGAATAAAGACATAAATTATTCTATCTTCCATTTCCAAGAAATGCAGAATGCAGGAAGGAGTGGTCTTCTTCCTTATCTTCATAAATATTACCTGTGATGGGTGGCGATCTCTCAGAACGTTTGGCATGCAGGAGCTTTCGACTAATAAATATATAGCCACAGGGACACGATTTACATGCAACAGGAACCTGGGAACACAAAAAAAATGAAAATATTTCAAATCACTTCAAGGTATCATAGAGTCCACATTCAATGAAAGGAAAAAATAACACACCACACCCTAGAAACTTGCCTTTGCGTTCTCAGAGATACCTCTTTAAATGTTGTTTGCACTGTGAAAATACGGCCTTTACAGTCGCATTTGGATGGGGTAGAAACAGGTTCTGCTATGAATCACCCACCAGGCTTCCTGGGGCACCGTTGTTCGTAATTAGGCTTGACGAATATGGCTGTTCTGACTACTCTATTACTTAGCACAGTACAAACCCTTTCTGCAGGTGGTCAGGAAGGGGTGGATTGAAGTGGAAAGCACGAATGCCCGGGCGGGTTAGAATAGCAAGAGAATCTTTCTTCAAAAAAATATCCCTGGTCAAAGCAGTAAGACATTCCTGCTTTTGCTTCCCTTGGTAACCCTTGGTAAATAAATAATAATAATCTAAAAATCCCACACTAACAGTTAAACGTGTCAGATGTACCACATATATTCACCTTCAGAAACATTTGAAACAGACTTCCTCGGAGAGCAGAAGCTGCTTTTAACAGCAGGCAGAAGAAGGTCTGATGCAAAGCAGATATATTTATACCAGATTCCATACCCCTGCTGCACACAGGGCCGGTGAGGTAGCAAAGGAGGCAGTTAAACCAAAATGCAAATAACCCATCTACAGCTAATTGGAGGCTGCCTGCAGAATGAGAAGTCTGCAAGACAAGAGGGCTTCTCTGAACCAGCTGAGCAGCAAGGAACAATAAACACCCTCAGTGTAAGAACATTTAAAACAGTATGTGAAAAACAGGAAAACACTTGCACAGATTAAAAAAAAAAAAAATCACAAAATTCTTTACTCGAAGCAATTTATAAAAATAATGCTGATAAATTTCAAGCCTTGTTACCTTCACTTACAGCCAAAGTCTTTCAGAATATTATAAAATAGTAAGAAACACCCCATATTACTTCAATTAGGTTGAAGACTGAAAATACAAATCAAAGCAAGTATAAACAGAGATCTGGAAGAGATTAACATAACGCACAATAAAGACAATCATGCGAAGCAGGGCACAAGAGGGGAGGAGGTACTTTCTCAAAAGTAATTCTTGAAGACAGGTCTCTACAGGTTTGCCAGTGCTCATGGAAACAAACAGGAGTGAGGACTGTCTGCTGAATAACAGCACTTTACCAGACATAAAGAACAAAGTCCCAATGTTCTACTGGCTGGAAGAACAAATGCCAACTTAAATCATGAATTTGTAAAGAGTAACTTGGAATAAACAAGCTATTTTGATTTCTGTAGCACATCTGTAATTCCTTTATTTACAGACAACTAACAGATAGTCCTTTTGATACAATTTTTAATGAACTAGAGAATTACTTCCCTTTAAGTCAGAAACACAGACAACAAAAACCACTCCTAATCAAGGCCTACTTCACCTTACAGCTCCCATATCCTTGATATCTCATGTGAGCCTAGGGGCACATGGGCTAGCAGGGAGTTCCCAGCAGCATTAGGTGATACAAGATCTGTGTTCTATCCCTGTTTTCATGAACTACCTTCCCAGCTCAGCCTAGGGAGGAAAAAAAAAAAGAAAAAAAAAAAAAGGCAAAACAACCAAATAGGGTAGCAGCAACCCAGGCAATTTGAGTGCATTTGCCCTGCTTAACAGAACAAGTTCTGTTCTAGGTTACCTAGTTTGGCAGAGACTTGTGTCTTTGGCAGGGGAGTTAGGTGGGAAGGGACTCACTCGCTGACAGATGCCCCTTATCCCTTGAAGGGGACCTCAGCTGTCTGGTGAGCTGCAATTACACCCTGTAATCATGTTATTAAGTAGGAGCACAGTCTTGCAAACACAGTTTTACTCTGTTCAACATTTCCCTAACAACAGCAAAGGGAAAAAGCTGCTCATAGAAGAGAGATGACCTAGAGGTAGATTAAGGAGTGGTAACTATTTCTTTAGATTGAATTCCAGTAATTCAGATTCCCGGGTTTCCAGGTGCTGATCTCTGTTTTTGAAAGCAATCTAAATTAGACTTCTTACAAGTCTAAAAGGCATTTACATATAGTCTAAATGACAGCAAAAAGAATTTAGAAGCATAAGAAATGTTAAATCAATATTGCACAGACGCAAATATCGGAGTATAACTACTTCCATGCATACAACTGGCAGCCCAGAAACAAACGCAGAGCCTTTCCCTACTGAAGAATTTAAGAAACACCAGCATAGGACACAAGCATGTAAGAGCCGCACAGAAGCTTTGGCATCTTCTGCAGAGCTCCCAGCACGAGGTAGATGTCCCGGGATAAACAGCTCTTCGTTCCCACAGGAAGTCTTGGCACGGGACAGCAGCAGGGCAAGGTTTGGGTTTCCATGCAAGGCTGTGAGCAGCCCTTGTGCCAGGGCAGGGCACCCAGAGCCCCTTCGCCAGGGACCAGCTGCTAGTGCAGAAACTCTGTGCTCACACATACAGCATCTCTGTCAAAATGTCAGCAACAATTTCAGAGTCTATAATATTTGCCTTTCCTAGTGTTGCCATTACAGATAAAAGAAAAAAAAAGTCTTCCAAATTCAATTTAAAAGATTTTAATTTCATCTCTCATCAACAAAAAGACCCAAATTTAAGCTGTAACTTCCTTTCCTCAGACACAGCACTTCCCTGATGAATTTAACACACAAGCCTTTGCAGTGGTTCATCTATTGCTTAAAGCATGCAAGGATACCCCACGCATAGCTTAACCTTGCGCACTACTCCAGCATGAGCAGAAATGCTGGGAAAACCAAGGCCTGCCAAAACAAACAAGCCAATTCCTTACAACTTAAGGGAAGAAAAAAGAGTTATGGGTGTTTTGTTTTTCCTGGTATAGTTTTACAGAACCGTATACGAGCAAAGCTCAGCAGTTAGGAACAGAAACGCGTTTAACGTGGTTAATCCAGGCCGCCCACGCGCCCCTGCAGCCCCTTGCAGCGCTGGGCCCCGTCCCAGCAGCCGCAGCCCAACGGCCTCTGCTTATTTATAACGGCCCCGGGAGCAAAGAGCAACTGCTGGCCGGGCCTCAGCGGGAACAACCCCGCTCGGCACGTACGAAAACACTGCGGCAGGGCAGAAACAAGCACAAGGGCTCACGGAACTCTCTGCAGATGCTGATCCTGTGGTGGAAACTGCAGGGAGGCTCCCGCCTTTGCTGCTTTTAAAGCATTCCATGGTGGGGGGGGCACACAGAAACAAAACACACAGAAACAAACAAAAAGCCAATGCGACCGAAGAGTCTTCTGACTGGCCTTGGGCACGTTAGTCATCCCAAAGGCAAGCTGCATTGTGTAAATTACCGCGTTTGTATTTTCAGTAAATGAGAGGGTTGCAGACAGCCCCCGGGCCCGGCACCGCCCGCCGGGCCAGCCCTGCGCGCGATCCCGCTTCTCCCCCGGGCTCGTGGGCTCGGCAGGAGCCGCTCGCCCTGACAGCACGAGCCGGGAACCGCGGGGCGACGGAACCGCAACAGGAAGAGGCCGCAGCCGCCAGCGGGCACCGCGCCCGACCGCCCTCCCGCAGCTCGCCACGGGAGCCCGCGGGCGCCTCACCTGCTGGTCGCACTCGGGGCAGGACTTGGTGGCCATCTTCACTTTCTTGGCCCTGCTCGAGGACATGCTCGCTGCTGCCGCTGCTGCTGCCGCTGCCGGGGCGCCGGCCGGGCCGCGCCGCTCCGCCCCGCGCTGCCTCGCGCCGCCCCGCGCGGCCGCCGGGAGCAGCGCAGCCGCGCGGCGCTGTGGGGAGCGCGCGGGGGCGTGTGGGGGTATCCGCTGAGGGACGGGGTGCGTGAGATGGCGACTTGGTTAGGGACGTGGTGCGGGTGGGGGTGCTGGGTACATGTGGGGGGTACCTCGTTACGGACTTGGTGCGTGTTGGGGTGTCCGCTGAGGGACCCGCAGTGTGTTGGGGTGCCTGGTGAAGGACTGGCTGATGTGGTGCGTGCCCCGTGAGGGACTTGTGCTTCAGCAGAGCATCCCGAGTTACCGCCTTGGGAATTATTGCGTGGTTAAACAGCTGTAGCTCAAATGCCCGTTCTTCGGACTGTTTCCACATGGTTAGGAAGGCCCAGCTGTTCTAACTTAGCTAAACTAGGGTATACTGGCTATTTGTTGCAGATCCTTTGTGTTATCCTGAGGTGTCATCAAGCTAATAGCATGAATCGCCTGTTGATATTTCTTGGGACAAAAGTATTAATCTGAAATTTTGTATCCCTACTCCTTTAATCCATCTCTCTTAGATGCAAAATTATTGCCTTAAACATAAAAATGATCTGCGAAATATATTGCAACTTTCTGTGTATGTTTTTTTTGTGAGTCGGCCCCCAGAAAATCATATTAAGTGTTTTGTAGACAATCTTGGGGAAAATAGCTAAGGAACGTATCTTAGGAATTATAAATAACGTTTGTGTGAGGTGTATCATTGCTGTAATCGTGCTGCAACTCTGATTTTTGCAGGAATTCTGTTTTAACACTGTTAAAATGCAATTAAGTCCATATGTTACTCATTATGTTCTTAGATAAAGTTCCAGTGAAGTAATCAGTGGTGAATAATGATTACAGTACTCATGTGGGAGTCTGTAAGCTGTGGGTTTTATTTTCTTAGCTGATGCTGACTAAAAGGATGCTTTTTATGCAGATTGTGTGATTAGTTATTAAGATATTCTGCAATTCCACCAAATGGACTAGCATAGTTAAGCAAATTGCACTGTCACTCTATTGTCTGTGATGTCTTGAGGCTGAACCAGTTGGAAGAAGATAGCTTAGAAAATTTCCTTAAGGGGACTTGAATTTCATGAAATACCTTCCTGATTTGTGTGTGTTATAAATAAATCGGAGGTTGGTGTAAATTCTTTCCAACTCAACCATTCTGATGGTTGTTTTTCTAATTTGCAGAACCTTATTGCTGACATCTAGCGGTAGCTGAACTGGAAGCTGGTGCTGGATGTGCAAATACTGACGATGCTGCCCTCAGTGGTAAGTGAATACTGTTTTTCAATGGAAATCAGAGGGACAAAGGAAAAAAAGCTACCCATGAGTTTATGTTTTTGACATTGGATTTCTCTCAAATTGCACATGACAAGTTAGCAAGATCAATACTGTTGTTGCTTGGTTCATGTGTGCACTTTAATGCTTTTACTCAGATGCGTTTGTTTCCTGCCAGCAGGAGATATTTCTTGTTACAAAAATAAATTAAGTGAGAATGTCAACCTGGGATCTGCTGGAGGTTTCTTCCATCTCTATGGCATTCTCCACTTCCAAAAATTTGTGCTTATAGCTTTAGCAACTGGCTCATTTTTGTTCATTAATATTGTTCAGCAGCCTTGTCCTTTGAGTCAGATAAAAATGGGTGAGCAGTTTGCTTATTGGGTCCCCTTGCAAGGGGAGGACAGCAGCAAGGACAGGACATCTGCAGTTTAATTCCCTCCTGCCTGATGGTGTTTGCCAGCAGCAGGGGAGAGGATGCTGCCCTGTGTGAAGAGCCTGGCAGAGAAGTGGGGTTTCATTAGTGTATACTTTAAATTCACTTTTGTGGTTCCATTGCGTACCCCTTTGTAATGACACAGGATTCTTTCCCTGCTTGTCTCACCTCCCACTGGCTTTTTAGCAGTGTTTCTGCCTCGACGGCGAGGCTGCTTTCAGGGAGAGGTACTGGCAGGGTCTCCCTGGCTGCTTTGAGGTGATTTTTCCTTGCCAGAGCAGCCCTAATGTGACCTCTGAAATGGAGCCAC